>JANHGB010068939.1:0-10308 GCA_026283785.1 Coracopsis vasa
TATCATATTCGGAAAATACATTCAGACATTTAGATTTTAGTATCATTGTCTAAGGAAATCTCAGAATGCACTTAATTCTAGAATGGCTGCTGGTGATGACAAAATTAAGAAAAAAAAAATCAGCAGTGGTGGGGGGAAGGAAATTCTAAGTTGGTAGATAAAATTCTGCAAATCAGCATTCCTCAGAGTTTTTTTGTGGTCATTTCTGATATATACAGTAAGCAGTAGAAACTGATCTTTATCTTTTCCAAGTTCTGTTATACAGCTTTACTTTGAAAGTCAGTTTAATCTCTGCATCCACATGAGTCATTAATTTGGTACACTTTTGCTTTCTTATGTTCAGCCTCAGAAAGCACCCTCCAACTATGTCAACATATTCAACTACTGCCACTCACTTTAGCGACACCATCCATTATAATCTATTATTTCCATTCCATCTCATAGAGTCATAGAATCAACTAGGTTGGAAAAGACCAACCTTTTGTGGAAATGACCATACACAGATCATAACTTTTTTTTTGTCTTTTAATTCATATTCTGATAATTGGAAAAGAACCTAAAGTGCTCTTTAGAAAGGGTATTGCACAGTGAAGACAAATAATACAGTGAAAAAGTAAAAAAGGGTGGGGGAGCAAAAAAGCAAAATGCAAAGCAAATGGCCACACTTTGTACATTGTTTTAGCACTCTACGAAGGTTCTTATTTTCACAACGATATATATGTTTATGATGCATATGATTTAAAAATAAGAGGAACAACACTTGAAGTAACAGCTTTAATATAAAATTATTTAGGTTGAATGATTACAAATATGTAATGCAGTTTATAAATAAGGAATGGAGCTGGCACAGATTGTATCACTTGGTTAGCAACACAACTGTCTTTCAGTGTTCCATATTACAAGGAAAAGAAATAAGCATTTTATACAAGGTGAACCTACCTAATATAAATTCCTGCAAGCACATATCAATCACCGTAACCACACTCTTAAATATATAAAGATGTTAAACAGTCCAATTTCTATTAAATTCCTACCTGGAATTCTCAGTTTTGGAAGGATTTGTCTTCTATATACATATTTGATCCACATTTGTAAATACTTCTTGAAATTCTGGCATGAACCAAACAGCTATAAGAACTTGACTAAAAAAGACTGACATTATCTTTTTTATTTTTTTACTAGGGTAAGGTAAACAATGTGCATGGTGAATAGGACTTTCTTTTTAGAATGTACAGCTTTAGATGTACCCTGCAGCGTACCTTCAGGACGTATCTTTCAGCCCAGCTCCAAGTGAGTCAAGACTTAAAATGTAATACCTAGCTCAGACAGGGGGAAAAGGGAATTAATAAAAAAACAGTTGATAGGCTTGTGGAAGAAGTCTTAACTGGCATTTCTTAAGCGTCCCATATAGAGTTTGGCAAAATAAGAAAAAAAAGACACTGCTACTATGGGCCAGCAGAAGTAGGATGTGCACTGAGCCCTTAAACACAGAGCCCTCTGAAGACAGTCCCACCTCACTCCCTCTCTCCTATGTTATCACAAAGCTGATGCAGCTTTCTTAGTTTGCTGTGGGTACTATATGAATCACCTGAGAAAAAAAAAAAACCACTATTTTTCTTTTGCTACTGACTACTGGTTCTGGAAAAATAGTTCCCCATGTAATTGGGGGTCTGGTCTATAGGTCAAGACTTAAGATACAGGTTCAAACGTGTGCACAGCTGCCACACGTTCTACACAGTTCCCAGAACTACAGTGGAAAATGATTTTGAGAAAGACCTCCCCTGAGGATGGGAAATAACATGGGTATCCTGTTGCTTAACAGAAAAGGACTCTTAACGTTCAAATAAGCCAAGACTTTTAAATTTCGTGTAACAAAAGTGTACAATGGTGCCAGTAATAGACTATGAGGAGTAACACTAGTCTTGTACTTGATGAAAATTATTTAGGAATTATGATCTGCAGTGCATGAAGTTCTGCCAGAAAGATCCCTGTGAATTAAATTTTAAAAGTTATGCCTTAATTCAGCTACATTCCTTCCAACTGGCTTTCTCATGAGCCTTAGACAGGAGGGTATCTGTTTCCCTCTAATCTTGAACCTAGGTCTGAAGCAGTTCAAGATTCTTCAAGTACCCTTTGTATCGCTTCTGTGTTTAGCAGGTATCGAAGACAGCTGAACAATTTAATCTCCACTTTCAGAAACATGGCTGAAAAAAAAATCTTTCAAAAGGACTTCCTATTGTTTAACAGCTTGCATGTTAACCTTGTTGTAGGTTAAGATGAAGAAAAGGGACTCAATGAAAACATATTTTAATTAAAACTGATTAAAATTTAAGACATGAAGCAAAAGCAGGAATATGAATTACAATCCAAATACAGAAGAATTGCCCTTTCCTACGTACGTAAAACATACACAGAAAAATATTACAAGAGAAATGAGTATCACACCTTGGCTATTATGTAAAGTTAAGGACATGAAAGTAACCTTTTAGGTTTGTTATGCCTTCCTAATCCAATTAAATGAGAACAAAACTAAAATGAGGATTACATTTGCAAAGATATTTAGCATCGTTAACACTGTCTGCCAGATAGTTTTTTTTCCTTTTTTTATTTTCTTAAAAAGAAAACAAGAGCATACCCTATGAAACTTTATATTTCTTTAAACAGAAATGATAGTACTCGATAGCGAAAGCCTGTAGAACAGAATTTTAAACCATAAACAGTTTATGAATTCCACTGATGAGGAACTCATCTGACATGATACCTGCTTATTCCACAATGGCACCAACTCACACTGCCAAGAGAAAAATTAAAACAGTGCCAGTGTTTTTAATGCAACCATTCTCATTGCATTTTTTTTTTCTTAAAAGCAACCACAACAAAACAAAAAAAAAAACAAACCAAAAACCAAACCAAACCAAACCATAAAAACCAACCCAAACCAGAACAACTTCCTCTCTTCCAATGATGCATCCTCAGAAGGACTAGAGAATGAAATCTAGATTTACATTCATTTAGGGAAATTTCAGCCCTTCTCATGCACAACAGACAAAGTTCTTAAGACATATGAATATGAGTGCACAATAAAATATGACAAGTACACAGAGCAAGCCAGCTACTCTGCCGCACGGGTGCTCCCAAAGAGAGCTAATGCACTTCAATTTGTGCACCAAGACATCTAAATCATCCCTTCTAGGAAGAAGCAGTATCTGTGAGAAGCAGGCTCACCCAAGCATGCTCAAGGAAAAGCCTGAGATCTCGACACTGAAATAGAGCTGTACTGGTGTCTGTCTGCAAGGCACCAGCTCAGTTCCTCTAAGCATCTAAAGCCACGGGGAAGGAGAGGGAATCCATGAAATACATTTAGTGCATACACAAAGTAAAAAAACATTCCAGACAACAACAACAACAGAAAAGAATAGCTTCTTGATCTCTAACCTTAATTAAACCAGTTACAAGTCTGAAATGGAAGCAATGTATTTTTATTTACACCATTTTTCTCTTATTGGCTTAATACAGATTCTGTAGAACATCTATCTGCGTACCCTGCTAGCAGTACCCAGTACATTGCCTACAGACAGATTGTCTGAGTGTCAGCTTCTGCACATGAATCCAGCATTACCTCTCACTTCCCTTTTATTATACTGAATATTTCAATTTCTACTGTGTTTTTCCCATTTGTTGAAGATTCCTTTAGAAACTTTATTTATAACCCACATACTTCAAATTACGTGACATTACATCTCCATTCCTAGATGAAACAAATAAGAAGCATCAAAGAATCTCCTTTTACATCGTTTGCAGTTGTGTCTATCATCATACTGATGCTCGATTCCTACAGAGTAGGTCGCATATTATGCAAAAGCTATGTGTATTTGCTAATGCTGTGAACAACCTGCCAACACCTCACAAAACACAGTCAAGCCAATCTATTCTTCAGAATGTTCAGAACAAGGTTAGTGACACTGCCCCCCCTCCCCTGCAGAATAAACCTTTAAAAATATCTAATGGGTAATTAACCTTATCTTGCCACACTCACATTACAAGCTAAAGAATGCTTACTTGTTATTTCATGTGAAAATACAGTATTGTATTTTCAATAACAAAACCATTTTCATTATCTTTGGACCTTTCAACTGACCACAGTGTGTCTTTTCAGACTTGCCAGGTATTCCTCACTATTGCAATCACTGAGTAAAATTCCATTTTCACTGATGATGAAAACCTGTTACAAAACTCAGATTCCAGTTAGCATTGCCTGCAGTGCACACAGAGAAACGTCCAAGCTAAACAAAGGACATGCAACCTAAGCTTTAGGAAGCGGATGCTGCAGACTGCTTGAAAAGCACTACTCTGTATTCTCCCACTCCCCACACACACACGCACCCACTCTCGTCCCTGTCCTTTAGTCCTCATTCACTGTAGGAATTTGTCTGCTGAGAAAATAGAGGCTGACAGGGAAGGTCACTGTGACCAATTGTAAGTCTCAGCATACAAATGTGCCTTTTAGCTGCTGCCTCCACAAACAGTGACTGTGTCGTATTATTGATAAATCCTTGAAAAGACTCTAATGTATCTTCATTTCAGAGAACAACTGCCTTCAAGGTTGCTCTGAGAAAATAAGCAGCCAGAATGCTGAAGAATTCTTAAAGTTGGCATTCTCCTGAAGATTAAAAGATAATAACACTTCTATTAGAATCACTCTGCTACGCTGTATTGATCTCATCAGGGAGGCCACTGCAGGTCTAATATGAACAGAGCAGTTTTAGAATTAATCACAGGGGTTTTTATTATGGTTCATAGGGCTCCTCATTCAAATGGCATCGTTTGCAATATTTATGGTCTAGATTGGTTGCCATTATTAAGTGCAAGTGTGCCACATGGTGTCTGGCCTGCTGTGTTAAAACACAAAGTCATTCTTCAAAAGTAAATCTTATCTAAACTATGCACAAAAAGCCAATTACTTTTTGATTTACATTTTAATTTCACATTCAGCTTTCCTCTTATATACAAAAACCTTACTTAATCTTTGTTTTGGATTAACTAGCACAGGCATAGAAGGTGCACTTCATAGTTTTAAGTAGACTGTTACAGCATATTAATGCACTCTGCTCAGAAAGATATATATTTGGTCAATGATAAGCTTCAATTTCTCTGTGAGAGAAGCAAATGAAAAGGTGGAAGAAATACAGCATCCTGGAAGGTGGAACTAACCCACTGATCTTCCAGATAAGACTGACTCATTAAGGCTTTCAACTTAGACTGTGCATTTGAAAATGGAGAAAGTGTTCTCCAATGTCATAGCAAGCTCTCACTGACCTGGTCCTGGGAAAATGTTTGTGTGTGGCTTTTGTGAGGGGGTTTCTTGGGGTTTGTTTTGTGTTTTGTAACTGGTAAGAACCTCAGGGAGCACTCTCCTTTTCTTCCCTGAATGCCAGGTTGGTCAAGCGAGCTCCAGGAGCCTGAAAGCACACTAAACAAACAATTAAGCCCTATCAAGCACATTCAATTCGTCTTACTTTTATAGCCCTATGACAAGGTTAGCTAAGTTACTGTCATGTTCTTAAAATCATTCTGTATAAAAGCTACAGAAATAGTGCTGCAAACAGTAGGACCAGGTGGCGAAGGAGCCAATTTGGGAGGTTGTTGTTGGCAGGGGGGGGAAGGATATTGGTTTTATCACTGACTTGACATCTTCTCCACACATAACCTCTCTGAGGAAGCAACACCAGCATAGTAGAGCTTCATCTTTCTTTGTGGAAGCTGCACAAACATTAGTAACCTTTGCATAGGCTTCCATGATTTGCAAAGAGCTGGATGCCACTGGGGCCCTGCAGGCAGCCATAGCCCTCCCCTGCCCCATGGAGACCTCCAGCACCTCAGAAGCACAGACCAGGCCAGCAGGGCCACAGGGCTGCCAGGACAGCCCCCCTATGCCTAGCGTTGCCTCCCTGCCCCCGAGCAGGGCTCCTTGCCCTAACTGTGCAGCTGGGATCCAAGGCTGAATTCCCACACAGACTAGTGGCAAATATGATGCTTTGGTCAAGAAGCACATGGAGGGAAGAGGGGGGCAGGCACTTCTGGCTCCATCTCTTGTCAGTGAAGCAGAGAAGCAGGCCCGCCCTTGAGATCATGCTTACTTATCAACACGACTTATTTACAAATATATACCCAGGTGCAGATTTAGGCTAAATCAAGTCAGAAATTGAATTACTTACAAACAGGGTCCTTGCCCATAAGCAAATCCTTTCTTTCCCATATAAATGCATCCACGCCCCCATCTGATTTTCCTCCTTTGCATTTTTTACCTCTTTCTCCTTTATTCATTAATCAGCAATCTAACTGAAAACGTTTAGCTTTTTGGATGATTTGATTGTGGAGTTAAGCATAACCTCTCCAACACCAAAGTTTACCTTGATGTTCCCATCATATCCTGGTCATTCCTAACTGCACATTGAGAACACTTATGCTCTTATTTTGATACCTATTGAAAAGAGTTGTGGGGGTTTTGTTTGCTTTTTAAACAACTACAGGTTTTCTGTAACAGAACTTCTGAAAATAAGCACTTGGATCACAGCACCATCTTATTTACCCATCTTAATCAGCTAGGCTCCTGAAATAACATATTGACTATCATTCTCACCTATCACAGACTCGAACCCAAGTCTCCTGGAGTGAAAGATTAGGAAGTTAATCCATTTTGAAACCTTGCTGCAAGATATTAATGCTTTAAAAAACAAAAGTGATGGATGAATATTATTCAGGTCAAATAAAATCAGAGTGCTAAGAAGAGCTAGCTAGTTTTTCCAACAGTGCATGAAAAAAATAGACCATGAAATAGGGCACCAAATTTGAATCACAATGTGAATTTAAACGCTCTTATTATTACTAGTTGGTGTCCAGTTTAAGGAGGTATTATAGTATTAAAGCAGTTATGAAGTTATAATACACTTTTTAGCAAGTATATTCACTATCTAGTACAGCATGGTTTTGGGGAGACAACTCTGATAACAGGACCGTTTTCAATATTTTCCATATTATCATCTTCTGTCATTTGCAGCCTCTTCTGCATGTATATATTTTTTTACATATACAGTGCATACATATATACACATATACAAATGCAGTACCTTTTCCACCATAAAAACCATAAAGCCAGCTTTCATATATATATATCTATACATACATAAAAATACAGCCTTCTGAAAAACTCCAAGTGCTGTCTTCAATACCTAATGTTCATACTTCAGACTCTATTGGATTTATGTCTTTTTTTTTTTAATCTGAAATACTGTTCAAGTGGTTGTCATTAATTATACACTTGTATTTATGTCATCATTTAGTGTGCACTTGAGAACTGTAATTCAGATTCACTGAGATTTAGTTGCCCAGCTAAAGGGAATGAGGCTAATTGATACATTAAAAGGGTGACATTTTGACTGCATAAGATGGCAACTCCCAAAACAGATATAACCAGAAAACATCTCCAGAGGACATCAAGAAAGACTGACTGTTTCAGGCTGAATACATGGAAACTATCCAGAGAATATAAAACAGTGCAGCATGCCTAACTGGGGATAATTACCCAGTTTCACCCAAGATTCAAGCATTCTTTGTGCTTTTATACATATTTAAGTTTACTATTAGAGATTTAAGATGCATACCACATAGGAACCACTGCTTTGCTTCCTGTAGCTTTCTAAAGGAAGAAGGAAAATCAGAGAAGCACAAGTAGGAGTTTCTGAAGAACAGACAAAATAAGATAAAGATTTTTCTAACACCAAGTTTTAAACAATGTTGCACTGAAACTGAATATATTTTGACAGGATTTTATTAAACAATAAAGGAGTCAACCAAAAAGCCAAACTCAAAGTCTAATTATAGAAGAGATCTCTATGAAGAAGTGAGCCTTGTGAACAAAGAAGGTATGATTGGACACAAACTCTTCTGTAAAAAACAAATTCTCAATGGCCTTAGGCACCCAGTTGATTAAAAAGCTACAAAGAATTTTGCAGATAGTGTCCAGCACCATTAATTTTACTGTTTAGCTCACAACAAAAAGCATGTACCAACAGCCTATTAATGTGATACGGCCTTACACGTGTATGGCACTCTATCTAATAGAGAACTAATCTCCCTGTATGATAAGTTTGCTTAAGAATCCTTATTCATGTAAAAACATTAAAGACAAGCACCAGGAATGTTGTTATAGTTTTTGACATATTAATGATGGCTTGGCTTCACAAACAAAGATTTGGGAAGGGCTTTACCCACACTTGCTACAATCTCGAGCGACCGATGTCCTGAACCGCCTGCATGCAGGGTTGGGTCTGCGGCTCCCAGGGCACCTTATCAGCTGTTGTGTTGTCCCTCGCCTGTCTCTACAGGGCTTTGCAAGTGTGAGTAAACCCTTTGAGCCTGCACAGTGGATTTTTTAGGTGAGGCACAGTGTGTGTGGAACTGGTCCCACCCTTTACACCTGAGGTTTATCTGTCAGGGCCAGGTGAGCTTGGACGGTGACAGCAAAGTCCTCAGGTCGTAGGTTTGGTTAGAGGGTCCTTCTCTTGGAGGGATGGCCTTACAGGGCTGGACAAGCTCCATCTGCCCGGGTTTGAAGGTAGAGTATTCCTTCCCCTAGGATGGTTGCCCAAAGGCTAGTGAGCACGATTACTATTGCAACAACACAACATCAGTAGGGTAAAACTAACCTGTCTCACGATGGTCTAATCCCAGCACACATTCCCTATTAGTGGGTGAACAATCAACACATGGTGAATTCTGCTTCACAATGATAGGAAGACTGAGCCGGATTACTAGTGCAACAACGTCTAGGCGGGATTCTGACTTGAAGGCGTTCAGTCATAAGCCCGCAGATGGTAGCCTCACACCAGTGGCTCCTCAGCCGAGCACACACACCAGGCATCTGAACCTGCCGTTTCTCTCATACTGAGCAGGATTACTATTGCAACAACACATCATCAGTAGGTTAAAACCAACCTGTCTCACGACGGTCTAATCCCAGCTCACATTCCCTATTAGTAGGTGAACAATCAAATGCTTGGTGAATTCTGCTTCACAATGATAGGAAGAGCCCTTCTGGCTTTTTGGGTTTTAAGCAGGAGGTGTCAGAAAAGTTACCACAGGGATAACTGGCTTGTGGTGGCCAAGCATTTCACAGCGACATTGCTTTTTGATCCTTTTGAAATATAACTTACTGCCATAAGCAGTAAGGCATTTGCTTTGTAGATTGACCCAGATACTGTAACACTAAAGAACCAATCTAAAGACAGGTATGTTCCCATTTTTCCTTGAGGTTACTTTTTAGATAAAATGGTGAGAAACTGCAGAACCATTAGAGAGCATCCCTTCAAAACACTTTCTTAATTTTACTTGTTTTCTATTATACGTACTGCCCTAGAAACTGCAAGCGACTTCCTCAGCTTGAATAAATCCATATAGCTCTTCTCTATAATGATTTTCCAATCACCAACCAAAACTTACTTTTAGTCAGAAGCTGACAGGCAAAAAATCAGCCCATTATGGACATGTTTTTATTTTACTGTTGCTGCAAGAAGTAGGAACTCCACAATAGTTACTGCTTAAATACAACAGATAAACACATCTCATGCATCAAAAAACCCTAAACCAGTACAAGATACCCTAAACCCGCACAACTTCCATCTACCATAGCCATGACTTACATAGATAACAACACCATCCTATGAGAAATTACTAGCAATACAGTGATGTTTAAGCAGGAACTCATTCAAGATATATTTCCAGCTCTCAGCAAAGCTTGTTAACTCAGGCATTGTGGGAGAACAACAAAGAATCCCCATCCAAACTGAGTCACAGAACAGGTATCTTCCCAGACAGGTATCAGAACAGGTATTTTCCCAGACCTTCTGGTTTTGCAGCCACTCCAGAAGCAATCCAGTGTTTGCTCACTGTTACCAAATACATTCCATGGCTCGGAAAACGTAAAGAGGAAACAGTTTGAATTCTGCAAGTAGCATGAAGTTTCAGAGTATTAGAGCTCTCTGATCGTAGGCACTATCAAAACACACAACGAAAACGCAGGGATGAGGAGATCTGCTGAAACATGCATACAGATATATACTTGCTGAAACATGCATGTATATGTCTGTGCAATGCAGATGTTTTACATGACAGTCTTTAGCTACAAGCCAGCTCTGTAGCTCTCAGTAGTTCAGGCTTTCTCCACAACTAAGCAGTTAGCTAGAAGTGCAGAACAATGAACTATGAAGGCTGAAGAAGAGTTCAGCAGTCAAAAAACCCAGAAGTGAACAA
>JANHGB010068943.1:0-11724 GCA_026283785.1 Coracopsis vasa
GGCGGTCCCGTGGGGTCGCCTCCTTCCCCTGAGGCTGGCGTTAAGCGGTGCTCACTCGCCTCTCGGCATGGGGAGCCTGCTTTTGTTTGTCATTAACGCTGTGCGGTCGCTCTGTGATGCTGCGCTTCCCGGGGCTCCCGCACCTTTCGTGGGTTTGATTCAGATTTTCAGTTACCCGCATGGTTGCAGTAAGTGTTGTGCCAGAGCTTGGCCTTGGGCAGCTCGGAGGAGCAGCTGGAAGCAAGGCCTGGCTGAGATCAGAGAGAGCTTGCAGCCCTCACCCTCGGTGCAGTCGCCTGCCTCTGCTGGGAGCGCTTCAGTCTGGGTCAGGGACCAGCAAATGGAAACCTGGTGCGGTTTTGTTTTAAACAGTGACTTCTCTCTTAAGTGTTTTCATAATGAAATGCTGCTTGAGAGCTCTGTAACTTCCTCAAGTATTTTATGAAACCTGCAGTTAGAAGAATGTGAAGAAAATGGAAAGCTACTCGGGTTTTGCAGTCGTGCTTTTTGAATGGCTGCACTGACCTTCATCCTTCTCAGATGGCAGGAGGCTGCCTGCGTTTAGAAGCTGAAACTAAGCACAGTCAAAATGAAGTAATACACGGTTGTTTGCACTGGTTTACACCAGCAACTAATTCTGTGGCTTTTATGTAGGGCTGTATTTTTCTAAATTAAATAGCTTGCGTTTTGCTGTCTGAGCGCCAGGCATTGCCTGTGATGTACAAACACGGCTCTTCAGAGGTCCTAAAGATTTGCAGTTCAATTTCACTAATACCAAAGGGGACTAATCTGGGCCTTAGCTGACTAATATAATTCTAATTAGTCCTTGCTTTTGTCTCTGGTTTTATTTGCCAGAGGAAGAGAACAGTATGTTTCCTTGTAAGCAAAGTAAAAGCCTTTCTATGAGAATTGTTCTTTTAGTGGAAAGCTCAGTTTAACAATTTGTAACTATTTTTCCTCAGTCCTTGCGCTAGTCAACAGCTGTGACTTGGTCAGTCAGTTTGAAAGCGGTTATTGCATTGTGTGTGTGTATGTTTTAAGTTGAGCACTTGGATAAACTTTGCTAATAAAGGACTCCATTTTACTTATCCTTTTAGAATGAGGGTTAGGAAAACTTCCAGAAGACTTTGAGGTTCAGTTTTGCTTAACCTGGCTATTAAAAGGCTTTTTGCTTGTTTGTTTGTTTGTTTGTTTTAATACTGTGTTCTTTCTTATTTTTCTTTAAATAGGTCAATACTATGTTCAAGATAAACAAAGTCTGACATTTGCCTCTTTTCGAGTGTTGTCAGCGAGGCCTTTTTAATGAGCTGACCAAGTGGCATTTCAAGGGTGGATTTGTTTTTTCTAATTGGATGATGAACAAAAAGCAGATGGGACTAGAAATTTGCAACTATTAAAGATTTTCTAACAGGAATCGACTAATTTTACAACAGGCTTTGTCCTGGTCTGCTGTTCCAAAATGACAATGCAGTATTTCCATTCCCACTGTTGAGATCATGTCTTTTGGTATCAGCAGTTCAAGCTTAATGATGCAGTAGAGGAGCTGCTTTAAATGGTAGTGTTGTACTTGGAATACCTTTGTCTTTTCTCCTCCCTCACACTCCCACCAGCCTGTTAGCTGTTAAGGAGCTAGGAAGGACTGATGATGCGTAACAGCTGGAAAAAAATATATGTATCAGAACTTATTTTTATGTAAGAGTTAGTATCGTTAACTTTGCTTGATTGGGAATCTGGTTTACAGCACAATTATTGCAGATCATAGAATCACAGAATAGTTTGGGTTGGAAGGGACCTTCAAAGGTCATCTAGTCAAATCCCGTGCAATGAGCAGGGACATCTTCAACTAGATCAGATTGTCCAGAACCACATCCAGCCTGGCCGTGAATATTTCCAGGCGTGTGCATCCACCACCTCGCTGGGCAACCTGTGCCAGTATTTTACCACTGTGGATAAGGTTATATGGTGTCTACTTTACATTTCAGTACTATGACTTTTACAACAGGTAGGCAATATCCATTCTGACTGTACTGACAGATATATCAGACAATTTTTTTGAGCATAGACAAGCCCAGACGGTGTCATTTATTTGAATACTGACTGCTGGTAAAGTGTTTCTTTGTTATTGGTAACAAATGAAATTGTTGCCTATTCGTTTTCAAACTGTTCAAAAGTCTGTACTGTTGAATACCTTAGAGCCTGGGCAGTGGAATTTAGTGGCAGTGAAAGCGCAGGTGTAGTAAAAGCTTTTATTAATGTTTCTGTAAATGTATTGTTTGAATTTTGTGTGAAATAAGGTTTAGTGGTCTTACAGTAAATTGATCAAATGCACACAAATGGAAATTCATAGACTCCTATTGTTAATGGAAGGTGGAAGGATTCAATGATTTTGATACTATACTGCCATGACAGCAATGGAAAGCACATTTCTGTAGAGGAAATGCAAAACGTGTCTCCTGAAAACTCCAACCCCTATTAATAGCTTGATGGGGAAAGAGGTTTTTCATGTCTCTTCTCTCCTCCCCCTCCTCCCTCCCCATCTTCCACCATCCTCTTGTGTTCTGTCATTTGTTTTAAGGTAATTTGTTTTGATTTGTTCCATGTGCTGTGTGTGGTGGTGTTTTCTTTGAACATTAAAAAAAAAAACAACACCAAAATATCCTCATTAGTGACTGAGGAGTTGACTTTGTGTGGTGATTATGAACCATTTTGCATATAGAAAATCAGTTTCCTATTCTGAGCATGTAAAATCATAGCCAGATGCCTTAAGGGGGAAAAAAAAATTCTTATTTAATTTCCAAGGTTCCTTGATAGTGGAATTATTCAGGGGGTAATGCCAAGTGCAAAATTCATGTTATGGTTGTACAAACAAGAGCATCTTGAAAACTGTGAAGCTGCATGCAAGAAAATGTCAGATGACAGCTTCTCATTCCTCAACACAGCTGCCATGTGTCACTGATGTTAAGTCTGCTATTGAAAGAATGCAAACAAAATGAGTGCAGAAAAAATCTGCACATGGACACATCCAGGTAATAAATTACTAATCAGAAGTACACACTCATGGTTGGAGGGGTCAATTCATACTTTTCTCCAAACTTTATTGGCAACAATTCGGCAGTGTTTGTTAGCAGTTTAGAAAGCCATTTGAACAGCAGTTTAGGTTTAAGGTGAATAAAGAAGTCTCTTAAACACTCCTTCCAGCTGTGTGGTCCTGCAGATGAACAAGTTAAGTTTGGTTTAAGATTTTTTGAGGATGGCTTTAGAAATTAACAATACAATACTTTCCAAACTGAAGATTATTACAATGTAAAGTAGCACAGTTGAGCATAACTCATGGTGGAAGGTGCTTGATTTCAGCTGTGTGCTCAGATGATCCTTGTTTAAAAATGCATGACAGTGTTTAAATGAGAGAAAAGGTAATAATATTGCACATAATTACCCTTGAGAATCTGAAGTTTATTGCATTAAAAAAACACCAACTATCTATTAGTCTACATATAGACAAAGTGATGCGAGTTCAAAATCATTTTAAAATCAGTTTAATTCATCAGGTGCAGCCCGTTGTGGAATGTGCAAGTCATTTAAGCCAGTTGTGGACCAATCTGGTTGGTTGTCTTCAAAGAGCTTTGCACCTGTGTAACTATAATGAGGTTGTAATTGATTTGAACTAAAATGCTGCAACTGTTGTGTTTAGACAAGGCCTTCATCTAGCACTTAATTCAATAACAGTAGAAACTTGACTTAACACTGACAGCTTTCTACTAGTGATTTCCCTTCTTCATTCCCAATAATTTAAGCACATGTTGATATTCCTCCTCTGCTTCTCCTGTCTTAATTATCCTGCTTCATTTCCCTTTTCCATGACCTGCACAGTCATAAAAATCACTCCAGTTTGCACACACAGGCCTGCAAGGAACCAAAATGCTTTTTGCTCTCCCTAACCAACCCTGGCATATTATTCTGCTGCCAGCACCTTTTGTATCAGCCTTGTCTTAGCTTCTTGTGAAGAAATGGGGCATTTCCTGCTGGTGGGTGGGGACCGGCTCTGCAAAGTTCCCATCTCTTGTTAGAAAAACTGAGGAAGACATGCACTGGGTCTTTTTTTAAATAAATAATAACTAGAAAAATCATACGCAACTGTGGATGCATGTCCACATATTGTAACCCAAGTGCTGTGCAACATTTAAAACCTGTGGACCTCTGAAATACCTTTCTTGAAGTGCGTTGTCATTTCTAGTGTTTGCAGGAACCTGAACCAAAATTTAGTTGCTCTGAGCAAATGCTGCAATCAGATATTTTTGCAAAACTTTCACTGTATTCCTTCTGGTAAGCAAAAAATAAATGAAAGGTAGAAAAAGGCCCTTTTCTTCAGGGACATCACTAAATGGTCCATCAAATAGCTGAGAAGTGATTTTGAGTATGTAAATGCTGAGTTCCCATAAGCTGTAGATACTGGGTCTTAGTAAAATGTTATGTTGGGATAGTAAAACTGCTAAGGGAACCAGCTGGAGGGTTAGCTAACCTCTGGGGAGGGGAGAGAGAGAGAACAATTTTAAATATATGGGCTCTTTAGTTGCAGCTAAGATGAATTTTGTCACTAGATTAAAGTGAGGGGAGAACAGAATACAGGAGAGAGGTGTTTTGCTGTTGGCTGTAACACCAGCTGTGTGTTACACCATCAGAGTAAGATGTGTGGAAACAGAAAGTCAGGAGCAGAGAGGAAAGAAAATTATGTTGTTGTTTAAAGCCTTTTGAAGTCCATGGGAGTTTTTTGTCTCTTGGATTTTGATCACCCTTGAGTTGTATATTTCTTCATTGCCTCCCTCACCAGAACATTCCACACAGTTCCTGGTAGCACTTGAATGTAGGGAAAGGGGAAGAGGGTGTTGTTCACACACTGTGTGTGAACTATTACCATAGTTCATCAAAGCTTAACTCTTCTGATTTTTAGTTTGGATGATAAATTTGAGCAAGTTAAATTGGAAAGTTCTTCTACAGTATCAAAGATACTTAAGTGCATTAACTAGTTCGGTATGAAAAAATCCGAAGATCATGTAGTATAATATTGGCAAATAATTCCGCGTGCCTGAAAATTTGTCTGTAAGCATTGTGCAGTATTCTTCCATAATTTGGTTTGTAGTCTGAATGTGCATAGCCTTGAGGAAAGAGAAATTTACAAAGGATAGTGCTTTTATATTGCTAGCAAGTCAGGCTAATTGTCTCCTTGCTGTTCTCTAGACTACTTGTAGATATTCTTCTGGTCAACTGCTGCATTAATAACTGCATCAGAAATACAAAAGAATTCAAGTCATTTTTCTGGTGGAATGAACTGTGCCAAAATGCATGATGGAATACAAACCAGGAGCTTATGGGTGCTTTGGGATAGTGTAATTTCAACCCATCCTCACACCCAGATCTGAAGTGAGGACTCCATCATTGTCAAGAAGACAATTCAGCAATGACTACTTTGTGATTTTATATTACTTGAATTTTTCTGGCTGCTGCAGTGGCATCAGGTGATTAAAGGCTTCAGAAGTAGAAAGACCGCTGTGTCAGAGAAGTTGCTAAAAGGGTTTTAGCAACTTCTGTCCGCATGTGAACTGAGACACTGTGTTCTGTGCTATCTAATTTGTATGTCTTCGCTTCTTGCTACAGGAATCTATTTTTTTTGTAAATGACTGTAGCACTTGAATCCCAGATTTATTATTATGGAGTTGAATTTTTGGTATGTTTTTGATTTTCTTTTTTCTTTATTGCAGATGTATCTGGAACAATGAATCTTAATGGTTAAAATCTTATTCTGAGGAAACTGATCCCACAATAATTAATCATTACTGCCAAACTCTCTTTTTATGCATAACTCCTTTAAATATTTGTTCCACTTTTACAGGTCTTAGAACACTGAAATCCCTATTGATACTTTATGCCAGTCACTGATATGTGTTCCAAGACTTAAAAACCCAGTTAGTATTTCAAATTCATTTCCTAAAAGAGAATTTCTAATCGTTAAAGGTAAGCAGCCATGTAGATCTGATACAAAAATAATGATCCTTTTCTTATTTGATTATGTAAGAAGAGCTGCTGCAGAAATGGGACCAGAGGATCGACTGTCCTGCATTGTCTTTAACATGAAGATACCAAAGTGTCTTACAAATGCTGATTTAATAACTACTCCTCTGGCACAGGCATATAGCCTGCTTGCCCCTTCCTCCACCTTGTTGATATTGTAGGGGTGAGATGAACAAACCTTCCAACTGTTCCATGTATGGATGCCTGAAGCATGGACTGTTATGTACGGTATTGAAGATACATCCTCAGAGCTTTTTTAGTTCCATAACCTACTGTGTGAGACTGGCATTGTCAATGGAGGAAAGGGGGATGTACATGCTGGGATCCAAACTGTATGGCAGATTCCATGCCTGCTCTCATCCTCTGTCATATAGCAGACACAATGTCATAAAGAGCTTATCAACATTAAGTTGAGAGAGGTGTATTTTTGTGAATGTAGTTGCAGTCTTTCAAGTGCGTGGTGTAAAGTTAGTGTCTCACAGACTGCAGGGAGTATCTTTTGTGGAGCACCTCCTCCCTTTCCTCCTCCTCCTCCTTTGACCTTAGTGTTTCCTCTGTTGTTTCTGACTCTTTGTTCCCTCCTCTCTCTAGCTGGTGGTGTCTTCTCTTTCTTAGATACGTTTTCATAAAAGTGCCACCAGCTTGACTGATGGGTTCAGCCTTCACCTGCAGTGGGTGCACTGCAAAGCCATCTATAATCGTTTGTGTCTAGCCTCTGACCTCTTACCACAGAGGCTGCCCCTGCAGTCTTCCCACTACCACAATCTTGACATATACAGTGCCATATACTACCCAATACAGGTTTCCAAGTCCACATAGTCAAGCTGGATAGGAAATGTGACCAGGTTATCTGAATCAAGGGATATTTTTGCTGGTTACCAAAAATTTATTACTTTATTCAAAGGTCTTTTAATTACATACTATTGTTTGTGCAACATCACACATTCAGTATTATATTTGGAGGCTCTACATATTTATGGAGTCATACAACCTTTGAAAGGATGTTATTTGTTAATATTGGTAATACATTCAGAAATTTTTAAGATAATGTGCATTTTCTAGAGAAAATAACCCCGTTCTCTTGATATGCAAGGTTCTTTAATTTGCTGAATTCGTTCTACTTGCATCTCCTTCATGTGACTTCTGCTTGAAGCACAGATACACTCCATGGTTTTTATTGCAGGCAGATGGTAAGATTTGTGTGGAAATCCTAGGCAGTTTTTATTGGGCTGTTAATTAGTGGCATTTGAATTATTAGGCATGGTAATCTTTCCTTATTTCTGCAACAGTTATCCTTTTTCTGGTGAGAAATGTGACTTGTATTAGTCTGTAATTTCCTGATTTTCTCCATTAACTCATTGTGTTACGTAACAAGAAGACAGTGTTCAAATGCTCTTCTAACAGCATTAGATTAATTTTGTCAGCCTTTGGGAATATGCAGTGTTTTTTCATTGTAGTCCCTCTTCCCTGCTGTGGCCTGTAGCTTAGTGTGCGCTGTCCTGACCTGAAGTAAAAATTTTATGTTTTCTTCTAATGTGATAGAAGATTTTTATTAATACAGTCAGTACTGGTTCTCACAGCTAGAAACTAGGAAAGCTGTGAATATTAAGTGTGGAAACTGATCATCTTTTACTTAATTCTCTATTTTAGTTGAGATAAAGATATGCTTCTGAAGATCAGCCAGATCCTCCGGAGTATTATAAGCACTGTCTGTCAGCCTAATACAATTATGTTCTGGAGTACACTAGAGACTCCTAAGAATTTGGAAATGCAAGGTCAAACCCTGAGTGCTTTTAGGTGTGCAATCCTGAATCATATTAATTTATTATAGCAAAGAGTTTTGTGTGTCAGATATTAGAACAATCTGAAGAATGACAGGTCCCCAGTAGGACTAAAAAATGAAATATAAATCTTTTAGCTCGTCTGTCTCTGTATGGCATTATCCTTTTACTCAACCAACATCATGGCATCTAGCTTCTTGATAATGAAGCAGAAGCATTCAGATTCCTAAGTACTAGTTAGTGCAAGGTAGGTCTGTAAGAAATGTACATGGTAAGCTTTCCTTTCTGCTGGGATGAATATAATCCTAACTTGTTCCACCCATTCTTGCTTGAGAAATGAATACCTTTCAATGCAAGTTTTTTATCTGGTAATTAGACATTCTTGTGCTTTATCTTATGTTCATTTTGGAACCAGTACTTTTATCATTCCTAACCATCTCTTTTTGTTAACTGTTGGGAAGCCACCCTTTTGTGTATTGGGAGATTAACTGTAATTAGATTCCATCTCACTAAAGCACTGCTATGTAAGCCACTTCACCTCTTGTTTAATTGAGAAACTGAATGTAGAGAGGCTTTATGTTAATGAGGAAAGAATTAATACTTAAATTGGCCAAAATGATATTATGGCTCTTCTGAGCCTCTTAGTACATAGTTATCAGCATTGCCTCCTTTCCTAGCTTGCGTAGTCCTTATTTTGGGGCATCTGCAACACTTAAGAAATGGTTTGGAGTTAGAAATAATACAGCAGTAACAGAGTTGCAATGTTAAGTGTTCAAAACAAGCTCATAAGTGTATATGTCACGAGAAACAAACACCATGTGTTTTTACCCACATATCTAATCAACTCTGAATTTTTGGAAAAGCACAATTTCTTAGGTGTTACTTACATGTGGCAGAGCTTTTTGCCACTGGAGGAATAGAGTAACAGGGGCCAGTTCTGGTTACAATGCTTTTTACAGATTCCAGAGTGTGGTCAGTTGATCCACATCATGGTGGCCTATAAGGAGTTTGCAAAAGGAAGCCCAATACTAATGATGTTAAATTGGCTATGGACACATACATCTTCATTGGACAACTTTTTGTGGTGTAAAAACTGAAAAAGATTGAAAACAGCTATTCTGTTACAATGTTTATACTTTTGGTCAAGTGCAGGGTATCCTACAGCAAGGAGCTGCCCCAGTCCTGTCTGCTGACATGTAGAGTTTACACATAGAGTGAAAAAGACGGGAAGGATATGATAGTGTATTTTACTTTTTAGACTCAGTTTTGAATGTCTGTCCCTAAAATCTAGGTTTCTTAGGTCTCTGAAGAAGAGTACTGCAGATTGACAGATGTCTTAGTTTGATGGGAGATGAACTATCCTTAAACCACTAACACTAAATAGTCCTAAATTTTCTACAGTTCAGATGTGTTATAAGGGGTACTGACTGATACCTGAAGCAGAAAGGAAGAAAACTAGGATGATAGTTGTAGAAGATTTTACTTCAGTTAGAGAGAAATGTAAAAAGTAGTCTAAATCTGAAACTTTTATCCTGTGGCTGTGGTGGGGAGAAAACTAAAATGCCTGTGCCTTAAGGAGCACATATGAAATCCTAATCAGCAGGAGCATTCTTGGTGCTTAGTTATCTGGTTAATCTAAGCAACTTGCCTACAGTAATGGAGTTAAGCATTTCTTGCTGTGAATTTTCAAATTCTTTTAAAGATGGAGTTGCTTGGATTTTGACTGAGCTAAATCTGTGGTAGAAGAACTCTGACTATGGGAGGAGAAAAATCTCTAGATTTTCTTGCGACTATTACCATCTAGGTGAGAAGTGCTGCTAGAACACACTTATGGTGATGTATGTAGAATCATAGAATCATGGAATGGTTTTGGTTGGAAAGGACCTTAAGATCATCTAGTTCTAAGCCCCTTGCCATGGGCAGGGACACCTCACACTAAACCATGCCACCCAAGGCTCTGTCCAACCTGGCCTTGAGCAGCGCCAGGGATGGAGCATTCACAGGAGGGAAGCATTGGACACATCCCAGAGGCTGGAAACCTGCAAAGCCCCTGGCAGAGCCTGGGGTTTTAAACTGGAATCCCTGGGATTTGGGGCCGCCGCTGCCTCCAGCCGGCTCCAGGTCTGAGGAGACCAATCCCGAGGTTCTCCCCCCAGAACAAGTGAGGGGACAAGCAAAGGGGCTGCGGTTGTACCAGGGAAAGGTCCCAGCCTTCATCCCATGAGGAAGAGAGCGGCGCGGCCGGGCGGGATGGGGGTGTCTGTCTCTGCTCAGTTTAAACACAGCGGGGGCTCCGCATTGATCCCACAGAGCCCCCGATCGCGGCTCCGAGCGCGATTAAGCCGTTGTTTAATTCCCATTTTCCCCCCTTGCCGGTGCCTGCTCCCGCCTCCATCCCCCGGGAAGAAGCAGCCGGAGCCGGGATGAAGCGGCTGCATCCCCCCTCCGCAGGGAAGGATGCTCCGACAGGTCCCGGTGGCCGCGGAGCAGAGCGAGCTCCTGCGGGATTCGTGGGGAAGAGCCCGGGAATGCGGCGTTATTCCCGCCGGGATGTGCGTGGGGAGGAATTAATGAGCTTCCACCCCGGGGCCTCCGGTGGGCAAAGGGAGAATTAATTGGGAGGCAACTTCGTTAGCACCGGGGAGCAGCCCGAGCCGCCGGGGAAGGAGGAGACCCCAATGAGGCTGCTTTGCCTTGGTGGGCACCGCTTCCCGTTACCGGCGCCCTCCCGCTCCGTGCTGCGAGCTCAGCCGCGGTATCAGACACCGGAGACTCCCCAAGGGGTGCAGGGGGGAGCCCCAGACCCGAGCCCGGGGCAGGATGGAGCTGGACCAAGCCACCCCCGAGCCGTGCATCCCCCTCCCCCCGGGCCGTGGCATCGCCCCCGAGCGGTGCCATCCCGCAGGAAGCATCCTTGGAGCAGCAGCGTCGGGATTGGATCAGTTCTGGAATCCCGGCGCGGGAGCGCGGCCCCGGCGCTTTTCCGCCGCCTCCAGGGGCCCCCGCGGGTTAATCCCAACGGGTGGAAAAGGGCGATGGGGTTCGGGGAGCTCCGGTGTTGAGCCGCGGCCGATGCTCCCGCCGGGAATGTGGGAGATTCCCGCAGGGAATGTGGGGGCTGCCGCTGGCCCCCAAACCCTGGCAGCGGTCAGTTGGATGAGGGAAGGGCTGCGGGGCCGGGGCTGCTGCGGGATGCTGGTGGGGGGGGATGTTTCACTGGAGGGGTTGGAGAGGCAGGAAAACCACATCCCAATATTCCTGTGCAGTCCCACTCCGAGGAGCACATCTGGAGCCCGTCCGGTTGTGCCTCAGTTTCCCGCCTGCTCCTGAGCATCCTTGGTGTCTGATGAGCACCGGAGGGGTTCCAAGCATCCCCCTTTTCTCTTTCCCACCCCATTACGGCTCAGGGGACATCGTCCTCTTGTCTCAGCCCCTTCCCTCCCACCACGGCCCCTCCAAAGGCTGTTTCCATCGGGGAATGGGGGCTTTGGCAGCTGGAGAGGTGCCACCCTGGCATAGGGGACATCGGGACAGACCCATCCCAGCGGGCCAGGGCCTTTGGAGATACCCAGGGTAGACAGGCCCGGCCAGGCGGACAGAGGGACTCGGGAGGAGGGAGCTCCCGGATGCTGCAAGCATCCCTGGCTGGGTACCGGAGCGCAGATGGGGGACACAGGGACACGGGTGCCATGGGGAGGATGCACGGGGGGGGGGGGAAACCCTGGTGTGAGCTGGGATTAATCAAGGATAAAGTGAGAAATGGGGTGAAAAATGTGATCAAGGCTTGAGGGGAAGGGGGGCACAGCAAGGAACAAAGGATTAAAAAAAAATGAGGGGAGAAAAGAAACAAAGGGGGAGATACCTGCAGAAGGAAAAT
>JANHGB010068944.1:0-58790 GCA_026283785.1 Coracopsis vasa
GCTCCCCAGAGGTGACCCTGGCGCGTGCCCCCGTTATAGGCGATGGGCGCGTGACCGCCTCCGCGCGGAAGGGCGGGAACCTCGGGGGCTGCAGCACGCGCTCGGCTTGTGCCCCCCGTCGCGTCTGCCAGGCTCGTGCCCCCACCCTCCCACCACCTCGCGGCCGCCGAGCTCTTGCGCCCCCTCGCGGCGGGGCGGGATCCTCGGAGGCTGTTTCCTTTTCTCGCCGGTGCGGGGATGGGCAGCGCCTCCCGTGTAAGGCAAGGCAGAGGTAGCTCGCACTTCCTCCTGCATCAGTCTTCCACCAAGTATCTCTTCACATCTCATACATTGCTAAAAATTCCACGTCCAGGCTCAATGGCAAGCGCCCTTCAGAAACACTGATTGTTATTATTTGTATTGCAGCAGTGCTAAGGAAAGCAGCACCACGTTGTAGCTGACTTTGATTTACCTACAGAGCTAGTTCCTGTGCTATGGCATTAAAGATGTACATTCACAAGACCCAGACGAGTGTCATTAGACTATGGGTTTTTACAGCTGGGGAGGAAGGCATAAAGGAACTCAAAGCATATTTGCTGTTATTGGCAGTCACATGGTTAAACTGCTTAGACCTGCTCTTCGGTACACTCTTGTTTATTCAAATGCCCCTTCCAGGCACTGGGGCACAATTTATTCCTGAGGTAACCACTCTGGCTCACCACGTTTGTTCTATTTGCTCAGATTCATGCACTCACATTCGCTGCCTGCAATTCTGGGGACTTCTCTATTCTTTCTGGAGTTTTTTCCACTTTTCTTCTTCATCCAGGTCACATGTGCAGTGCTGCACAGGAGCCTTGTGGATTTCTCTCTGTGTAAGACCTTCCTTCCCTTTAGGTATCAGTCTGCCTTGCTTTCACCCAGCATATACTGACGCCTCAGGTGAAGGATTCCATCTAAATCCCATCTAATCCCATCCATCATGCTAAAAGGTTGTTGCACTGCACCGCTTTCCATCTTGTGTTCTTTCAGCATTTGCCCATGGAGTGCTCAATAAGAGAGAGAAGGGAAGCATTATGGAAACCTAGACATACACTCAGGCTGGCCAAGCTCTGTGCAGCAGCCTGGCTGAGTGCCTGGAACTAAGCAATGCAGCTCCTCTGCATACCAAATGAGAGTGACACTTAGGATCCACCTCTTGGCAGTAACTAGCATGGCTCATCTCAGGTAACTCCCTACCTCCCTTTGCAAGTCAGAAGTAGGAAGAGCTCCTTTATTCTTCTCTGATACTGCTTAGCAGCAGGCAGACAGCCAGGCTGCCTTTTCTGTCATGACTCCAGAGAAAGACCGGCAACTGGGCAGCTTAACTGTCTTTAACAAGGCGGATTTTGAAGAAGACTGGGTTAAAGTGGCCAGTGGAGGCTTTGGGCACGTGTACCAAGTCAAGCACAAGAAGTGGAGAACAGTTTATGCATTGAAATGCTCTCCGTACCTGCTGCAGGACTCCAGTGTGGAGAGGTAATTGTGCAATCTCTTCTAGCTCAGCAGCTCAAGCTGTCTATTAGAGCCATACGTGGTGTTTTGGTGCTAAAGCTTTGAAGGGAATCTTCACATGGCTGCTTCTCCCTGGGAAGTCAAACTTTTGGTGGCCAAAGGGAGAGAAAAAACCCTGGTGATCTAGTGATTTGTTTCTGTCTTTCTCATATGTGTGTATGTGCATGTGCAAGTGGGAAAGGAACACTTATTCAGAACAATTAGTGTTGAAATCTGGAGGCTGAAGTAGGCATTTTAAACTTAACATGGGCATGTGGATAAAAGCAGCCTGATAACTTATTTGAAGCTTTTGTTGGACATAGGGACTAACGGGTATCTATCAAGCTAAATAAGTCATAAAAATCACCAGATCTAAAGCTGAGGGACAGAGAATTTCCAGCTGGGTTTGGTGAGCTCCCTCACTTGCCTTACCATCCAGACATGCTCTTTCTCCTGGTGGTGCACCTGCACCTTCAGTTTACTTTTTGCTCTGTCTCTCGTCTGTCCATATCCTTCCTTTCTTGTACAAAGGGCCAGCATTGGTCCTGTTGTCCTGTGCATCTGGGGGGGTATTTCTCAGTGCCTGTTTCTATTGGCTTTAGAAAGTTTCCACGTTTGTGAGAGGCAGACCTTCAGTGTGCAGTTTGTCTAATGCACACATACCCACAGAGAGCATCTCTGCTTGTATGGCATACGAATCTATCATGACTCTTCTCAGGCACATTACAAAAACGTTCTGGTTTCTCTGCCAGCACTAAGTACAAGCCCCAAAATCAAAACTGAAAGCTCCCAGGCCACTCAGTGGTTTGGAAAACAAAACAAAACACAGCAGCACAGTTGTCTGGAAAGGGAGGCAAAGGGGGAAATGTTTCAGAGGAGCTTTAAGAAGTCCCCAGCACTCCTGCCTGTGGGCTTGTAAAAACGGTGTGTCTTGGTACTTCTTTCTCTGTGCTCATCCTTTTCCTGGGCTGGGGAAGTTGCAACTGTCTCTTGTGTTAAACCCTTCTCCCAGAGTGGGAAAGACAATACATGAGATTCCTCACTACAGAGGTAGACATCTTACTGTGGGGAGCCTGCTAGAGGAAGTCTGGCAGAACGATTTGCTTAAGTGAACTATGTTTAAAGCTATTAGTATTCTGGTGTAATGTTATTGCAAGCTCAGATTCATTCCCATGGTGAATGAAGTTTTGGCACTTTACTGCTTGGCTGCTGTCAGCATGCTCTGGGCACCGCAACTTGTTCAGCAGGTTGGGAAATGTAAAGATTTAGTGAAGCAAGCCTGCCAAAGCTGGCAACGATGGACAAACATGTCTAGACTCCCTCTGGGACCAGACTGACCGTGCTCACAGACAGAAAGCTGCAGGCGGAGGCATAGGGAATAGGAATGGCCAGGGCATGCCCTCTGGCTGTGCAAGCCTCTGTATACTCAAGCTCAGCAGGTTAGTGTGCCATTGGATCCTGGCTGCCTGCAAGCAGTGTGCAGGCTGTCACTGCGGCTACCTTGTGGACACGTGGTGTATGAAAAAGATGGAAGTTTTGATCTCTTTCTCTAGGAGCCTGGTGGATGAATTTGTCCCAGCAATCCTTGGCTCATTCTGAAAAGTTGTAACACCCTTTTATGTTAGATTTTAGTCTGCAAAAGATCATCATGTGATTGCATAATCACCAATTCAGGGGGAAAATAGGAATGAATCTTTTTGGGGTAGTCAAGGTTGCTTGTAAAGGCTGGATATCATAAGCTACTGTACAGCAACTTAGCCTGTGAATGGAGTGATACCAGTTCTTAGTACCACTTTTTTAAATCTATTTTTCACTTTTCCAGGACAAGTATGAACTGTCTAATGGAAGAGGCAACAAAGATGGAGAAGATCAAATTCCAGCACATTGTCACTATCTATGGGGTCTGCAAGAGCCCCTTAGGGATAGTGATGGAATATATGGCAAGAGGTTCCTTGGAGAAGATTCTTCCCACTCACAAAATGTCATGGCAGCTCAAATTCCGGGTTATTCATGAGATGGGCTTGGCTATGAATTTCCTGCATAGCATGACACCTCCTTTGCTGCACTTAGATCTAAAACCAGGGAACATTCTCCTAGATGGGAATATGCATGTCAAGGTATGACCTTAACGCTGTGTTTGTAAGGACAGGTTATCTCTCAGGCTTCACCTGAGGAAGAAATGCTGATCTGCTTCACTCAGAGGAAAGGACTGACTCCAGTTTTATCAGGGTTTAGTAAGTTTCAGCTGCTAGGTACCTCCTCAAATCCCTGATCACAAAAGATGGAGGTATATTGCAGCTAATACAAGGAATGGGAGATTGTGAGCATTACAGGGAAGGCTCTCATTTTTATCTGCTTGCAGATCTCAGACTTTGGGCTATCAAAATGGATGGAGCAGTCGAGCCGAATGCAATACATTGAAAGCTCTGCTTTGAGAGGCACTCTGAGCTACATACCCCCCGAAATGTTCCTGCAGAACAGCAAGCCCCCAGGAATCAAATATGATGTATACAGGTAAGGGCTGCCTTGCTGTTCAGAGGCCACACAGGGTTGGCGTCTAGCTCTTACACAGAGCAAGAGGGACTGGCACATTGCCTCATTTTGTCTGTTCATGTTCTGGCCCTCTGCTTTGCATCATGTCCTTGGTGAACACACTGGGAGTGGCATGTGGTACTCCAGCCTCAGTGATGGAGAGTGAGGAGGAATGAAATCATCATACCCTGTTAGGTTGTAGAAGTTTCTATAGAGAAGGAGTGAGATTAGAGCACAGAACAAACAGCAGGTGCTGCTCAGATTAATTTTGCTTTTAAAACAAGTGTGATATTGCTTGTCCACTTTGGCATTCAGCTTCATTTTGGTCAGTAACAGGTGCAGGAAAGATTTCAACTTTACTTTCTTCCTTTTGGCCAAAGTGTTTTGCAGCCCACTTACATGTATTTATGCATATCTATGTTCTGGAAATTCATCAGCTCCTAAGTCATTACACTACAGTGTAAAGCAAGACAAGAAACAAAGGATGATTTGTGTGGACACATGAACTTGCATCAGTCAAGAACTCAAACACCCAGTGTGGTACAGTGTTAAAAAAGGCACCAGGAGCCTGACTTTCACAGGAAGTGCTCTAAGTTACTCCTTCGCTACACCAACACTTTTGCTGAGGCATCAGAGATGTATGTAATGATTCATAAGTTCATGTCCTTTTGGTGTGGGGCTGAAATTCTTCCATCCTGAAGAAGTTCCTTCCTAGTTTCCCTATTTCTCAGGAAGATAAACAAAAAGTGAACTTTATGTTTGTGTACATATGGGAGCTATTGCTCATGATCTCTCATTGCCTGCAGCTTTGGAATTGTCATTTGGGAGGTACTTATGCAGAAGAAACCTTATGCAGGTAAATATGAACACTTCTTACATGCTCTGCACTTATTAAATGTTTATTACAGCCATCTTCACAGAGAAAAAGCCCAGTGCACATTGCTCTTTTACAGGAGCCAACATGATGGCCATTATAGTCAAGGTTGCAGCAGGGAAGAGGCCCTGCCTAGAGCCCATCAACGATGACTGGCCAGGGGAATGCCAGCAGATGGTTGACTTGATGAAGAGGTGTTGGGATCAAGACCCTAAGCAAAGGCCAAGCTTTACAGGTAGCTGATGTGATACATGTTAGCCAGGGTTCAGCTGCATGGATTAACAAGTGGAGGATAAACGCACATATAACTCTGTAGCAGTTAAATTGCCTGTGGTCTTGGAAACATTTGGTACCTATTTGCTGTCAGCACATCCTCTTTCCCCCTCTTTCTTTCCTCCCCATGTGGAGGATATGTGGAAGACTTTCACAGCCTTGGATATTGACTGGGTTCTGAATATCTGTGTAATCTGCACAACTAACAGTGTTTTTGCTCTGGTAGATATCCCTGTAGAGACAGACATGCTGCTATCATTGATACAAAGCCTGGTAGTAGATCCAGAGAATGAGCGCCTTGTTAGGAAGATGTCCCACAAGCCTGCTATCTCTGGGAACCAGCAGGTAAGGAAGGCTTCCCTGGGCCACTCAGGAAATGCCACTGAATCCTCCCCTGTGTTTCTCTGGCTAAGAAAAAAAAATCAGGTTTCTGTATAGGAACAATTTTAGCCCAGTTACTCGAGTGTAATTGTGCCTAGAAGTCAGCTTCATACAGGGTGAAGCAGAAGGTGTGAACTATTGCTGTTTTGAGGTTTTGCCTAGTTGTATAGTCAGCAAGAGACAAGATGCCCGAGTACAGAGGATTGAGGAGGTGGGGTGGTTTCTGTGCAACAAAGGATATGACTAGCTGGGATGATGCCATGTGCACATGCTGCAATAAGGACATAGAATATATGCATGTTTGGGAGCAAATGAGCAAGAGGAAAATCTCATTGATATCCAGTGATGATTTTCAGGCTCCCACATTCCTGTTAGTGTCACGGTTTGCTGTGCTGAGTTTTGGATATGATAACAGCATTGGATAAAATGCCCTGGAATTATAATACAAAATCCTAGAGCAGGAGCAAAGAAGAACTATGTGCAAACATTGTAGAATGCAAATAAGCAACTTTGGTTTATGGCTTTTTCTTTTCTTCTTCATGATAATGAGAGTGACAAAGAAGAATTCACCTTCCCCCAAGACACCAGAAGTGGTGGTAAGTAGGAGACTTTCTTTATAGTTCAAAAATAAAGCAGGTGAAGCCTACTTCCTCGCTCTCCAGTGATAAGGATGTGACTAAGGAAAGTTTCCTATGTGAGTTACTTTTCTTTTTAAGCTAAGGAAAATGAACTATACAGAAAACAGCAGATACAGTTCCCATGAGGGAGAAGCCAAATATCTCGCTGCTTTCTGAGAGACTGCATGTAGCAGTCTTGCCTCATTTCATATTCTCTATCTCTAAAATGACTTTTATTTCATTTCATACTATCAAGATTCACATGCTCTCCCTCCCATTGTGAGCACACCAAATTATTTCACTTGGTCTTACTCTCTTTCTCCTACTTTGTTTCCCTTCCTCATAGACACTGACAATCAGGAGGTTCATATCCCACCTTCTTACAGTGAGATTGAAAGCCCAGAGGACATCCTGTCTGAGGAAATCTGTAGAGTCGATGAAAATGGCCTCACATTACTTCACCTCATGGTGATCCAGGGAAATGTGGAAAAGGTGAAGTTTCTCCTGAGCTGTAAAGCCAATGTGAACAGCCGGGTGGTCTGTGGCTACACCCCACTCATTATGGCTGTTCAGAAGAGGTTGCCAGAGATCTGCTCGGTTCTAATAGAGCATGGTGCAGACATCAATATGCCTGATGAGGATGGTTGGACACCTCTTCACTTTGCTGCTCAGAATGGGGACGACAGAATTGTACGCCTCTTGCTGGACCACCAGGCGCAGGTAAATGCTCAAGAGCATGATGGATGGACCCCTCTGCACTTGGCATCACAGAATAACTTTGAGAATGTGGCCCGAGTACTGCTGTCTCGCCAGGCTGACTCCAACACCCAGGAGGCTGATGGCAAAACTGCCCTCCATGTGGCAGCTTGCTTTGGACATTTCAGCTTGGTGAAACTGCTGGCCAGTCAAGGAGCAGACCTGGAGAAGAAGCAGAAGAACCATAGAACCCCGCTTCACGTTGCTGTGGAGAGAGGGAAGTTCAGGGTAGTCCATTATTTGCTGAAGAACGGGACCTCTGTCAACAGCCTGGATCAAAATCACTACAGTGCCCTGCACCTGGCTGTGGTGAGGGGGAAGTATCTCATCTGTGAGAAACTCATCAAATACGGAGCCAATGTGGAGCTAAGGACAGACAAAGGCTGGACTCCCCTTCACCTGGCTTCTTTCAAAGGACACATTGAAATCATCCACCTGCTAAAGGATAGCCACGCCAAACTGAATGCCAAAGGAAGCATGGACTGGACACCACTTCACTTGGCCACTCGCTACAGCGATGAGCCAGTAGTCTGTGAGCTATTGAGATGTGGAGCAGATCCCAACATTGCTGAGAAGTCAGAGTGGACCCCCCTCCATTTTGCAGTCCAGAGGGGCTCCTTTTTGACTGTCATCAATCTTCTGGAGTGCAAGGCAGATGTTAACGCTAAGAACAAAGTGGGTTGGACACCCTTGCATCTTGCTGTTCTCAAGGGCAATATGGCCATTATAAAGACCTTGATTAAGGCTGGTGCTCTGCTTGACGTGGAAGATATCACTGGCTGTACAGCCCTCCAGTTGGCAATTAGACATCAGAGAGAAAACATCATTACGCTGCTTCAAGGCAAGGACTCGTTGATGAATAAATCAGGGAATAGGACTCTGGTGAATGATGCTAAGATTTCAAGACCCAAATTTGTTTCGGGAAGGACAGATTTGTAGATTCATCAAGTCTGGCATTTATGACTTGAGGTTTCCAATATCAATTGCTATGATTTAAACTATCATATCTTGTCACCTGGTGATTACAGGAAAATACTTTTTTCCTTCCTCTTTTTTTTTTTTCCTCTATTTTTTTTTCAATGGAAAGTTTAAGAGCATGAACACTAAAAGAATAAAAGAAAATGGGGCTGCAGAAGTGAGCTGACAAATTATTTTCCAGAATCTGACCAAGCTTGTAGAACTTTTGGGCTTGGTGATGATGGCTTTAGGCAATGCTTTCCTGTTTTAATACTGTGCAGAGATGGAAATTGCTGTATGTACTCCCTTTTCACATGGGCAATACTGAAACTGTGCGCAGCAACCCATACATACAAGTCTTCCACAGATTTTATTGCTTTTATTCTATGTTTTCCTACAGAGCAAATTGGTGTAAAATGGCCTTGGCACAGGTGGGAATTCAATCATGAGATTCTCACCTGCTGGTGGAAATAGACACTGAGCATATGGTACAGCACCGTGTCAGGTTTCCTGACATCTTGTTTTTGAAAGACAAATAAAATAAAACAAGGAAGGAAGAAAACTCACTAGTAGAGTGTATTTAAATGGATGGAAATTCCAGAATAATTCCACTCCATCCCTTCAGAGGAAAAGACCCAAGAGCTTGTTTCCTAAGAATTCCAATTACTGACCGCCTTCACACTTCAGACTTTAAACACCTGAGGCTGTCATTAGAAAGGTGGCTCTAAAGATAATCCAAAAAATGGATTCAGTTCTGAATCCTTCTCCCTGCCATGGGGGCTACCAATAACCTCCAGTCTTAACTACAAAATGCTGCTGTGGGAGTTCCATAGACTGCTTGAAATAGCTCTTGCTTAGAAAAGCAGTTTCCCAAATCCTCCTATCCATGTGGGGGTTTGCTTTATGTTTTGGTTTTGTGGTTTTGTTTTGTGGGGGGTTTTGGGGTTGGTTTTTTTTGGTTGGTTGGTTGGTTGGGTTTGGGTATTTTTGGGTTTTTTTTTGTTGGTTGGTTGTGGGTTTTTGGGTTGGTTTTGGTTTTGTTTTTTGGGGGGGTGTTTATTTTTGTGGGTTTTTTAAGAGCAGTGAACAGCTGGGGACATTGGCAGGTAATTAGTCTGAGGAAATGGATGGGTGGGGGTTATAAAAGTCAGCTGTAGATAGTAGCTTAAAGGCTTATCTCAAAGAGCTTTCCTGTAGTCTTTGCTGTGAGATGGGGGTTTCCTGTAAAGCAGCACTGAAGGTGTGTGGAAATAAATTCCTTAAATTTAATCTTTTCCTGTTGAAAATATGTTTCTGTGTGTATTTATGTGGATGAGTAGAACGGGCTTTATGAGGAATGCATCCTATTTTTATATCTGGCCCTATTTGTGGGGGTTTATTAGAGGTGGAGAATCAGTGAAGTTGCTCAGCAGTAAGTTAGGTAGTAGTGTAGGTCATTCAGCATGCTGGCTGGAGAGCAAAGGAGACTTTCTAGTCCCAAAGAAGTCATCACTTAACAGTTGATACACAGGAGAATGGGCTATTTTCAAGTCAAGGTTTAAGTTATGTATGTGCTGGGAAGTAATTCTGGATCTCCATCAGGAAGATGTTCTAGAGCTTGATTATTTCTCTGGAGAACATACGGTCTTCATGGATTTGGTTCTTTTGTTCCAGTAAGTAGCATTTTTGTGCAGCTTGTTACAGTCCTGCTATGATTTGCTAAGCTCTTCCAGAATGTGCCTTTCTTTCATCATCCTAGCTGAGATGATGCTGCTCTGTAAGCAAATAATTCAGAGCTCTGCAGGGGGAAAGATACATCTTTCCTGATGGACCTTATTAGCTGGGAGTCATTGCTTTAGGAGGTATTGCTTTTTATCCTTTATAGATGCAGAAATAGAAGTCTATTCGTGCGTGCAGTGCACTTCAGGTCCCAGCAAGCAAGCCAAAGCAATGATGCATGCACGTAATTTGCTTCCTACAGTGAACGAAGGGTGGGCTCCAGACAAATAGGCTTACTGGGTCTGAACAGACAGCAGCTAAAGCTCCTGTAGCTGTGCTTGGGCTGATAAGAAATATAACTGTGTTGAAGAGTGTCTTCTCTAGCTGAACATCAATAATTGTTCTTGTTTGCTCTGCTGGTATTCCAGTGTCACCTTGAGTGCTTTAGCCATTCAGAAATGTTGTATTGGTTCTTTACCTCATGTGAACAAGGGTAAATGGATTACAAACGGGAGTTACTTTTCAGCTGTGGCCAGCAACTAGAACTGGTTTAGTATAGGGAGGTTCTGCTTAGTGGCTTTTTCTAGGCTTGGTCCCTGAAAAATGCTTATTGTCCAGAAAAAGCTGGTAGCTGTTTGATCAGGATAGAGCAGAGCATCAGGTTTAAAATGCTCTGAGACCTAAGCTACATTGTGATGTGGAAGTCTAACTGTATTGCATTGGCAAACAGGAGAAAACACATACCTGGATTCAAGGGCGAAAGAGAGAAGGAAGAAGATACAGAAAAACACTGGCATGTGAGGCTCGTTTTGCTTTGTGTTAAAGATTAAGACGATCCTAAACTCAACCTGCTGCTGCTGGTACCTCCTGTGTGGGGTGCAGAGGAGGCTGTTGAAAGGCCCCATTAGAACCAACAGTGGGAAGGGCTAGACTCAAACCCATGCAGCCACTGCTGTGAGCCATGGGCTGCAGAACTCGCGCTCCTCATGCTTAGCTTCAAACGGATGGGTATTTGTAGCAACTCGAAAGCTTTGCCTCTACCTAAAATGTCATACTCCTCATACTTACACAGCCTGGAAATCTTGGACTGAGACCTAAGCTGTTCAGCTGTCAAAGGCATGACATTAAAGAAGTATGAGGCATAGACAAATAGCTCTGCCTTGGTGTGACACTTTTACTCCAGTATCACTTCGAAGATGTTTTTCTTAGCAGTGATGCTTGAAATCCTTCAACATGGTGGATGTGACTGGCAGCAGGAATACTGGTCTCCCTGTACTAGTAGTGTCTTAAACAAGAAAATCCAACAGCCCAAGTAACAACCCAACACCTCAGCAGTAACTGAAGTAAGTGTAGAGGAGTTCTGTGGTTTGGGGTTTGTTTGTTTTAAATGTGTGATCTCAAGGGCTCGTATTTGTGACAGAAATGTCTTATGTTTGCTTTACTCCCCATAATCTGTGGGTGGGGGCTGAGGGAGAAGTGAGGCATGAATGATTGACTTTGTACTGGTGTGCACAGTTCATCTTCCCCAGCTTGTCTGTGTTGATCACAGTTGTTGCTTTCAGCGAGTTGTAGAGACGTGACAATTAAAAGTAGCATGGTTCACTTCCCTGTGCCTTATCCAAGTGTATGCACTTCTTTATTGGTCTCTCTGGATCCCTGCATGTGATGGTATTTGTGGTAGATGAGTACAACAACAGAAAAGCAGTTGGGGAACATGCTAATACAATATGGAAAATCAAGGACTTTCTTTTGAGTATCAATAGCGTTTTTTATGTTCAACCTTTAAATCAGCTAATGTCGTGACCCTTCCTTGCCTCTCCCTCTTCTCAAAGTGAAGCTGAAAGGTGTTTAGGATACCAGAATCCTTCATAAATGCTGAGCAGTGACAGGCATTAAAGGTTTAATTATTCCCTAAGGATGTTTGGGGTTTTGTTTTTGGTGTTTATGTTCAGCTCTGAAAATCCTGTAGCTGAAATATAGAAAACAGGTTGCATGGGTCTTCAGAAATCTGGACTCAGCACTGAGGGCTGAGCTTTTGCAATGCCTCTGGCTTTATTTGTGTCAGTGCCTCCACAGCTGCTTGTCAGACAGGAACAAAGGCAGATGTTCTCAACTCTTACTTGGTTAAAATGGAAAACTGGGGCAGAGGGAAGCATGGATATGTGTTTTCACACGAGACAGCCTGTTTTGAGCTCCTTTGCATGGTAACATTACTGGTAATTATTATATCTGTCTTCAGACATAATATGTGTAAGTTTGGACCCTGGTAACCTTGTGATTTGATAAATTTTATCCAGTAGGGTCAACTGACTGTGTGAAATGAGCAGGATATTGGAAACAGAGAATTACCCTAGAATAAGTCTTCTCTTTAAAATTTGCAAAGAGAAAACCAAACTAAGAAGTGTCCCATTCAAGTTATCTTTTATTGGACCATCAATAATGCAGTGTGTGTTGCTTGGTAACCAGTCCCAAGTAAAACAAAAAGGATGCTCAAAAGAGGCCTCCCTGGAATAATAATATTTTGCAGAGTGCCAGCACAGAAAGCAAAAGCTATCGCAAGGAAGCAGTGTTCAGCTGTGCTGTAATCTAGGGACGATCCTTAGTGCCTATTTCACAGCAGAGTAGGATATTCTTCTGGATTCATTTCCATAGAAATGGAAGCATTTGAAGCTGCTTGCATTTACTCAATTTCCACAGAGATAATCTGCTTTTGAGATGCTCCAGAAATGGCAGCTGTGGGCATTGTCCAGAAGAGGAAAGGACTGATTGGAAGCCATGCTTCAGATGCTCAGAACTTTACTGTAGAGCTCTTTATCTTAACTCAGTTTTACTGATTCAGCTGGGGAAAGGGAATGTCTGCAGTGCTTAATATCATTTGGAATACTTATACAGAAAAAGTTATTCCAGTTGCCACACAGCTCAGCAGTTTAGTTCCGTTATCACTGACAGGAAAACAAACCTCAGCTCATTTGTCATAGAATGTTCTCTTAGAAGAGCTTAATTAAATTTATCATTAAAATAACAGGGGATTAAGAAGACATAAGGGAAATACGTTCTTCTTGCAGAGCATTACAGAGGTGATAGAAGCAATTCACAGATAAAATTACCTGTTTGCTGCTCAGTTTCTATAGAAATTAAGTGAATCTTTACAAACTCTGGAAAAGAGCATTCCAGCCTCCGCTTTGTGACTGTGCAGCTTACAGCTTGGTAGTTCTAAAATTAATCTCAGATCTCCGTTCTAACACACACACACTTTTTTCCTTGTTTAAACACATTTCCATCTTTTGTCCTGCTGATAAATATACTGATGATTCTATCATGTTCTTAACCAAGAACTGGCAATGCCAACAGCCAAGGCTGCATGTAACACAAGCCCCTTTTGAAGGGAGTAGCAACAGGACATAAGTCTACTGAACAGCTTGTTTCTTGCATATGCTGTTTAGACTCTTCAAAACACCTGATTTTTGACCCTTATGCCTCTGAAAAATCATGTCTTTAAGGTACCCAAAGTTGCTTGGGTGAACAGAGCAATGTTCTAATCACAGCAGTTTTTCATAGCTTTTAAAAGAGGACACAACCACTATGATGTTTGGAGGTTTTTTCACATTGCTGTGCTACTGTCCTTTGATTGGGTTGAAGGTGCCACTTCTCTGATTCCTGTGAGCTCCTTTTGAAGCTACCCCATGCTCTGTTAATTCACTGTCATGTAACTTGGCCATATCAAACCAGCTGTCTGCGTTTGATTTCCACTGCTTCTGTCGAAGAGATCCATGGGGAAGTGGCCAGGGTGTGACTTTTAACACATATGGTTCTCAACAAACACCACACAAATAAACTCAGTAAAGAGTAAAAATATCAACTGAACCAAGCAATGGTCTTAGCACATCTCATTTTCTTACCAGAGGGGTGAAAGCTAGGGCTGTTATTGATTTCCTATGTGCTGTCTTTGTGCTGTATCTAACTATAAGCAACTTTTTGCTTGAGAAATTTCCAACCTAACTAACATAAAGTGAGCAAACGGGGATTTGTCATGAGTAGCATGGAGCAATAGCATTTCTGATTAAACCTTGTTTGCGGGAGAGGTGATTTTCTCATGATCAAAATGCTTTGTGGGCATTTTAGTAACAAGTTTGGGTCTTCTGTGGGGAGCTCTTTACAGGAAAACATTTTTTTAAATTAAATCTTTCAGTTTGCATTTGTTTTGCACTGATCAACCATCAAATATTTTTGTTTCAATGCTACAGGATTCAAAATAATGCTCAGTGTAAAGTGCCAGTGCTCTGGTGTCTTTCTGATCTGAAATGAAAGCAAATATCACGCCTGGAATTTCTTCTGGCTGGCCAGAGCTGGCCTATAAGGTCTTTTTGACTCAAGTGCCATAGGGATAGCAGGATTGGTCATAAGGCTTATTCTGGGAATAAACAAAGTTGTGTATCGTTTACCAAGAGGGATCACTAGAACAGACTTGTCTCTCACTGATTCTGCATCCTTGCAAAGCCTGAATTTCTTCTAGAAGACAGCTGTGGAAAGTACCCGGCTTGAGGAGGGTTAATTTTAATGTATGATTAGCATGCACCAAGAGACAAGATGGAGGAACGGATTGGAAAGTCATTGCTAGAATACCATCCCCTCTACAAAACTGGGGAGAAAAAGTCACGTATGAGATTATTCTCCAAAGTAAGGACTAAGGAGTTTGATGTTTCTTGCCATTCCAATCATACAGTTTTACTTCACAGCCTGGTAGAAGGATGGGCCAGAGTGGAAGTGGGTGAGAGAAAGAAAAATCTTTCTCCCAGTAAGATATATCTGCATTAATTAAATGAAAGCAGGTGGATGCTCAAGAAAACAGTAAAAGAGTTCTATGCATTTCTTGGCACGAATCCATCCCTGTATTACCTGTATGCCCAGACACATCTCGCTTGCAGAATGACCTGTCAGTATGATTCTGGTTGTAAGATCATGCAGTCATAGCATATCATCATTCAAATTGCATGTCCTGCTTGAGATCCCACATGTCTTCTCATAAATGCACACTGCTTGTCTTCTCTATTGTGTCTGTTGCTTTCTTCTTGTTTTTACAACTTACCTTCATTAAGACTCAGACGCCTTAATTTTTGTCCTGTCTCTGCCTGGTGTAAGACCTCAGGTCTTTCAGCTGATCCAAATGCATTGGAGCATTGACCTTTTAATTCACTGCCCTGAGTTGCTTGACATACTTTATCACATGAACAGATCTTCAAAGTCTCTGTGTGATGCTGCCTTGTGCTTCTACACAAATAGCTTCGTATTAAGCAGCATTCACTTCTGTGGGGAGTTTTACCATTTTGCCTGAAGTTTTCCAAAGCAGTGGATTTTCAGAACAGAAACACTTTGAAGTCGCTACTTTCCCCTGGGTGTGTTTCCAGTATTTGCTTATCTAAGCAGTCTTCTCTCAGCAGTGGCAAATCTGGAGTGGGGGGAAAGCTCCTGCTTGCTAGTGATTACAGTTTGTTTGTTTGGCAGTACTAGAACTATGTAGATATGTGGTTAAATGGAAATAATCCTGCATTTTGGAGAAAACAGATCTGAATAAGTACAGCTTGGAAAAAAATGCCTATTTTTAGCAGAAATGCTTGGTTTTTTCCATGCCCCCTTAAGTGTGGAGAATCAAGATGTTTCTGACAGCAATGATGTGAATGTAGGAGGGAGTGATTTTAATGTAAGAAGTAATAGTGAATGCTATGTGTTTCTTTTTGTTACAAGGAGGTGGTTGTAGGATCTGTACTGTATTAGACATCAGTGTAAGACATGCCTTACTCCCTTCACAGGTTTTTCATGGCCTGACAGAATTAATCCTGTTCTGGCTGCTCCTTTTCCTGACTATCCATCACTTACCTGGGCTACTCCCCAGCTCTAGGGAGTATTTTCATCCTTTTCCTTTGAAATAAAAACCATGCATCATTTCAAAAAGCAGCTCTCCACCCAGTTCTGTCCTTGCACGCAGGTGTGAGAACTTCCATCAGAGTAATGGAACAAACTGCCTGTTTGGGTACCAAGGAGTGCTTGCTCTTTTCTCCTAACAGGCATTTCATCTTCAGCAAGTTTAATGTTTTTTGATCTTGTCATCAGTTTATACTTTCCTTTATTCTGACTTAGAGCACAGCATGAAACCCTTCTCTTCTGCAACTTGCTACTGGCCCAGCTATAACCCTTTTTCTCCTTTCTGGGAGGAGAAGAAAAACCCAAACAAACAAACCAGAAACAGCACCCAAACCACAACCCAACAATGACTGTTTGTAAGCTTGACAGTACATTGTTAGAGCCCCAGAGAGGCCTGAGTTCAACAGCATGGAGGCAGTCTGGTGAGGAGATACCATGATGGAGCTGTGCTTGCGATGTTTGCCACGTGCAGGGCAAAGACCCTACACAAGAGCCGCCCCCTCAAAGAAAGGAGCTTCTTTTCACCTCTGACTGGAGCTGGCCTAAAACCCTAGAAAGGCTAAAACACCAGAGAAGTGCTCCCATTACAGAAAGCCTGCATAGTGTGAATAAAGCCAGAGAAATACCTGTGCTCTTTCTACAGAGATTGCCTCTTTTGACCCGCATCAGGCTGATGCAGTTGCAACACTGCTTCCATGCAGAGCTGTGCATATCTTCCACTTCATTGAGCAAAAGCTTGTTAATGCTTTCTCTCATGTCTGGTTTGCAGCCTCTCCTGGCCCAGCAAACTTGCTGAAGCAGGGGGTTACTGGTAGCCCAACAGGTTAGCTGACTCAAACACAGAAGAAATCAAGCATGATGTATTTACTTGAAGTAAATAGCTCTTTTTCTGGCAATGATTCCTGCTACCAAGAGCAGTGTTTTTAATAGAGCTGAAAGGAACCCCAAGGATAGTATCCTGTCCTCCACATGAAATAATCCCTGAAACACATTCCTCTAACTTGTCCTTAAAAATTATCGGTTACAGACATTACTTCCAAGGGCAATTCCTTCCATACACTTTTTTAGAGTTTGGGGGTTAAAAAAGTAAGTTACTTAGAGTTTAATCTACATCTTCCTTGTTGTAATTCAAAAAACGACGTAAACAATTGCACCTAAAAGTAAGTCAGTTCCACCTCACTAAAATACAGAAAGCATTATCATTTTTATGTTACCAAGACGTGGATCATGGGCCAAATTCTCCTCCATGGGTGATTTACAAATAGAATAAAATCCTGTGGGAATAGAATTAATCACATAATGATGTAGAGAGGCAGTTGCTCATTGTATCTGTGTTGAAAAGCTGTGTTCTGTTTGGTTAGCAAGAAAGACTGCTGATGCTGTTATGAGTCACTAAGTATTCCTGTGTTTAACAAATTGCTCTGCTCTTACAAGGACTCGATGCAGTAGCTTTTCTTTAAGTGAGTCTCTCAGATTTACCCAATGGAGTTGGAATTTATGGGCATGGGTTACCAGACTGGGGGGGGGGTTGTGTCCCAGCAGCTCTTTACTTGAATTAACCTGTATTTAAACTTAGTTTAAGTTAACCACAAGGGATCAGTGTGAAGAGCTCAACTCTGATTTAGTACACTTCCTTTCTGTCTAATGCAACTTATTCAGGGGATGTGTGTGAACTCCTGGAATAAATATCCTCACACTTTTTTGCTCTCCAAAATACGAATATGCCTTTATGATATACTCAGTTGCATGAGTATAAGTCAGTTAAGAGGTGATTTGTGAATCAACTTGATTGCAGCTATAGTGAGCTACCATTTATTTATTGCACAAATGCTTCCTTTCTGTTTGGAAAAAAAAATGGTTGGAAAACTGGAAAATCAAGAAGATAAAAGATCAGAATGGACAGGAAGCTCAGCCAGCCCCCACAGAACATGACTTAACTCTTCATTCTAGAGATATGTGGTGACTGTGGTGACTGTGCTCAGACTTAAAAACAAAACAACACCCCCCAAAAAAACCCAAATCAAACTCCAAATAATGTTAGTGGTTAAAAATACCACTGTAAATATTCAACCTCCATCTGGAGCAATTACAGAGAGGAACCTGAGGCCAGGATCAACAATAAAGAGGCACAGTAATTAGGTGCAATAAAGGACAAAGTGAGCCTTTATTTGCTGTTGTTGATCCTGTGGTACAGTGCCACTACTTTAAAAAAGGGAAACTTTATGGATACTGACAGATTTTAGCTTTAACAAAACTGAAGTTTGGGGCATATCTGGACTCATTCCATGGCACTTCTACTGCTCTTCAGCACAAGCTTAGTTGTTAGTAAGGCAGAGGAGTGCTCTTATCACCATATGATAGATCTAATTGCTATTCTTCGGACAAACTTCTGCCTGCTCCAAGTAGGAAAAAATCCCAACTAATCCTTGTAAGGAGTTCAGGGAATTAATTTGTCTTTTTGGAGAAGACTCCAGGCTGCCAAGAGGTTTTGCTGGGCCTGACCTGCCTTTATTTTGAAGAAATATTTGTTGTCTCACAGCCAGAGTGGTTTCTCCCAGGAGAGCTGAGAAGGTTTATTTGGCCGATGCGTTGCTCCTTTTGACTGAGCACGGTTGTGTTCTGTTTATGGCTCATCCCTTGAGACTCGAGTAAATGCCGGAAAATGTCACAGCACACGAATCCACTGAGACAGTTATAAAAGTAGCAAAGGAAAAAGAACAACCACCACTATAAAATAAACAGAGAAAAGGGGAAACTTGCCCAAAATCGGGTGAAGCTCTTTGAAAGAAGTGCTTTCAAGGAAATAATCATGCTAACAAGACATTCAGGATGCCAGGAAACTTCTCATTCCTGAAGGACTGGGTTAAATGAGTGTTTCTTAAGCCTATTGGAGGAACACATCCATACAGCAGCAACAGAGGAAAGCCACATTAGCATCTGAGCAGGGAGCCTTTCTTAATTTAGCCGTGAATGGCTGTGCATGCTAACAGAAGTTGACATTCCCTTCCCAGATCAGCACAACTCTGGCCTTTTTACCTAGCATGATCAGCTTGCCAAATGAAGGTTGCATGTGACTCCTTGCTGCCCTTGAGAGTCTGCAGTGCCCTGTAACTGCTCAGCTTGGCTCACACAGCATTTACCTTTACTACTGCATCTCCCTGATAGCATGTTAGGGACCAGCCAGGACAGTGAGGAAAGAAGGGATGCAACATATTAGCTCAGCTCTTAGCTTGTGCCCAGTGTCCAGACATTGGACTAGATGATCCTTGAGGTCCCTTCCAACCTGGTATTCTATGATGCCAACAGAGGTATTCAAGTGGAAAATACAGTGCATCCTCTGTGGTGCAGCTGGCTCAACCAAGTGTCCCTCCACACTGAGAACAATGGGAATGTGAAGCATTTATCTCAGCACCAGTTTGAGGTGAGGTTTAATATAAAGAATGCCATTACTCAAGGGAAGAGGGAATCGCATGAGGAAGGCAGGTGCACTGGTTTCCAAGACTTTGAATCTAATAAGATCAGCTCATTTAATAGCAAGCCACCCAGATTTTCTGTATGAAACCCAAAGGCTCCAGTTAGACCTTTAAAAGATTTCCAAAGACACTGAAGCCCAAATCAAGCAAGGTCTGGCAGACAAATTCCTCAGGTGTTCTCCCTTTTGCATCCTTTGTTTATTTCTGGCCAGAGGAGCTCTTGAAGTATAGCCAAGTTTATCTTCAGGCACCCCTGAGGTCTGCAGAAGCTGAGGAGATGGCTGCATGTTCTTGCTTTCTGCCTTTGTGGTATATAATGCTATTCTTTGAACAATTTCTACCCCGATGCAGAAAGATAACGCATTAAGAGTGAAGAGCAGGGGTTTTCCTCTGTAGTAGTAGCCTAGTATGATGACCCTGGTTTAGGGCAAGAGGAAGGCCATTCACAGCTAAAGTTAGAGGCACTTAGTTTACATGGGTCAAATGGTCTACAAGTATTTGCAAGTCACCATTGTGTTCCTGGACTACCACTACAATGGTTGTGTTCACAACAGAGCAGTAACAACATACATCATAATTAGCTGCTGATAAATATACTTAGTCACAACCCAAACCTTTCCAAAAGCTGTTGTTTTTGAAGGCATGGGTATATTGATGAGCTTGGCATGTGAACAAGGCTGGTCTCAACTCCCAGAGCTGGACATAGGAGCACAGTGAGACCATGATGTGGGCAGGCAATAACTAACACCACCACCCATTCCTCTGCAGCTAAACACTCAAGTGAACCATACAACAAGGAGTTACAGTGCTGATCTCCCTCCAAACTGTGCCCTTGTTTGATGTCCAGCCCCCTCTCTAATGTCTGGAGGATGATTGCCACAGTGATGAGACTTGAACTGTCCGTGGCCAAGATTAGCTGAATCCTTGACACTCCTGCTGCAGCTCCACTTTCAGCCTTGACATTCAGCAGTCAGATACTTGCTCTGAGCACCCAGAGGTGACAGAGTGACTGATGCTTGCTATGATTACTTACTATGGGGGCCAGTTTCCAAAGTCCTACTCTGATCCTGTTATGTGGGTGAATGCACGTGTTGGAGCGTTGACTCTTGTAGTCTGTCAGCATAGACCAGGGTAATTGCAGTAATTACTTCTTTTAGCTCTGATTGGGTTTCATGGACCATGGCAGCTAAGCACAGTTGATAAATTGCCACTTTTATGCAGTATTGATCTAGATTAGGAGAAAAGAGAGCCTTAAACCAAGCTAAAAAAACCAAATGCTTAAAATTGTCAGCTTTGCTGCTTGAACCTTTGTGTCAAGTAAACCATGCTCCAGATGTATCCAGATGGGCTAAATAGCAAGGATTAGTTCCTTGGGAACTGGAGCTGCACTCTGATTTCAGGAAGAAATAGGCTGCTTTAGATAGCTTTGGCTTTTCTACTCAAATTTTACTGGGGATTTTTTGGTCCTAAAGCTGACAGAGACCTTGAGAAGGGAAATTACTCCCAAATGAGTGTTTTTATTGCATGTATTTCAGCTCATCTCTTCTCCACAATCCCTATGCTTAGAGATATATAGCTTTGGCTTTCAGCAAAGGTTTAGAGTTTTAAAGCTATGTGTAGGGAAGGGTGCCACAGTGGGTTAAGGCAGCTTTTTGAGCTAAACAGTAAAGGAGGTCAGGAACAGGGGTCTCTGGAAGGTGCTGGGTGACATGTAGAAAGCATAAGCATGGATTTCAGACTTTTGGGAAACATGCACTTTGGCTGGGAAGACAGCTGGAAGATGGGTTTGATTGCAAAGGTATCTTCTATGCTTATGATTTTACCTGCCCAGCATGCTTGTGCACATACACACACGCTTACAGTCAGTTCCTCCTCTTGCAGGCAGTAAATATACTTCCTAAGGCCTCTTTAGCATGAAGATGTGCTGGGATGAACCCCTTGTGAATGGGGGTGCCCTACCCCATTGCTGGCGCCACTTTGGTGGAAGTGCAGTGTTTGTTACTGCAGGGTGACAGCTTTACTCCAAGGCTTTTGGTTTTAAATATCTGTTTCCAAGCACCTTGCTTTATTCAGAGAGCTTTTCTTTGTCAGACAGGCTGGGTGAGGAAGTGCGTCCCGAAATGAGTCTGCTTCATGAAAAACTTCCCTTTGCTTTTTTTAATTAAGAGGATGGCAGAACGTACCAGCATTTGGCTTTCACTGGTATCTCTGAATCATGTTCCAGTTCCTAGTATTTCACGCTCTGTAATCTTCTGGACTGATTCTGGTTTCATCTTTGAAGTCATTTACCAGGCTTGTTCATCAAAAAGGCAATCAGATATGTTCCTTATATGATGCCCTGAGAACTGCCACATAGACCTGAATATTTCCTTTGATAAGCAGGCTCAGACACACAGGCATATCTCCATGGCTAAACAGGTTGCCATGCATTAACTGAGCTCCAGTAAATCACTCTTTGCATAATCTTAACTCATAGCAAATTCAAGGTAGGCATGTTAATGTAACCATAATGAAGGAATGTAACCTAGAGCATCTGCCACCAGCTGAGGACACGCACAAACTCAATTACTGTAGCACAGTAAATTGCTAAGCCACAATAATTCTGTCATAAATCTATGTCTGTAGGTTAATTTGGTGTGACTTTTGCATCTAGGCTCCAGCCTTCACAGAGATTGCAGAAGCTGATTCCCCGTTGTTCTGCACTTGTACCGTCATTTACAGCAAAACAGAGTGCAAAGTGGGTGTACAGTGCTACAAAAGCATAAATATTTTCCCTGATGTCTCTGCTTTTAGCCAGCCTACTCATTAGATTTAGATTCCAAACTCGCCAGTTTTGTTTTGGGTCAAACCCTTTAATTCTGTATCATTATCTGTACTATTCTCTCTAGGGAACCTGGCCCACAGCCCATAGGGAGGTAGAAGCAGTAGCTCAGCTCTTTGATATCAACTCCATGTGCCACTGAATCATCTCATGCAATAGATTTAAGCCAGGCCAGACGTGGGTACATAAGTATATTTTTAACCTACTAGCCAGAGCACAGAACCATGTAAATGGCAGCTTCAGGCCAAGCATTGGCTGTCCCCTGCTGTAAGAGAAGACATTCTCATGCCATTACACTGCAAGTCTCTCTAAAGGAACCACAGCAGCTGCTCTGCAATCTTGCTGGCTTATTCTAGCAAGCTAGAAGAGTTATGCTTGATCAAAATCACTTTTATTTATGACTAAAGCTGTCCCAAAGGGAAGGAGATATTCTGAAAGAGAAGCACGCATATATTTGTTTAGACTAACACTGCCTGCCCATTTCTTCACACAGACAAGTTCTCAACTCATAACCTGTATCATTCCATCATATCTTCAGCTCCTGGGTTTTCCTCTGTAGCCTTGTACATTTTCCAGCTTATGATTTGACAGAGCTCTGTGAAGTCACAAGATCAGCACAGAGATTTTCTTTGTTTCTGTTGTTATTTGGAAACAAGATTAGCTTTCTTGCTGATGTTAGGTTTTGGTTTTCTTGCTTCTTCCTGTGGTCTGGAAAGAAAATCTGCTTCATGGCTGCATTGCTACAGAAATATTAACAATGGTTATTATGAAATGTTTGTTGGGCTTGCAAACCATGAAGCTGTGACCTGATTTTCTCCCAAATGAAGCTTGCAGCCATTTCATCTGGTCTGCACGCAACTGAAAGGGGTTTATGTAGTGGTTAAGTCATAGATAAATAAAGATAGGAAGCAGAGATACCTGTGAGGACACTTGTCTTTCCCACATGCAGTAGTAACTATTAAAAGCCCACAATAGCAGCCTCTGATTCTGTTCCCATGACGCTGAAGCCTGCTCTGTCAATGAGCAGCAGTAAACAGCACAGCATTTCATGTTGGACAGGACATCTGTGTGTGCCACATTCACAAAGATGGTGTCTGCTGGTGAGGACTCAGGCCCTGACCATGCCTGGATTAAGTCTTCTGCTGCTGACTGTTACAAGCAGTATGTCCTGCAGGAAAAAGGATCTGGACAGTGTCTGGATCCTTTGGCTCTACTGAGATCACAGGCAGAGGTTTATATGGTTCCCTGTGCTCTGCTCACTCGGAGCCTGGGACCTGTTCATTTTCAACAGCAGCAGGACTCGCTGTGGTCAGGAATCTCTCGTATCTGAAGACATTCCCTGTCCTGCCTCTCACTGCAGGACAGGCATCAGGTGAAAAGGTGATGTAGCATCTGTCCCCAGCCTCCGGGTGAACTAGGTACATGACACTGGCCCAAAAGAGGCTAAAGGAACCTGAGAAGCTAAAGCAAGGAAGATGCTGCTGAAATGGAGTTTGTGTGAAGTGATGCAGGGAGAAGGAGGCTTGTGATGGAGGCACAGGGCTTGCTGGAGCAGGAAACCAGCATGCTGCTGAAACGTCACGGTTTCACAGCTACGTCTCAGCACTGATTCTGGGTTAGGCAGCAGGCATGCAGACCCTGTCCCTCTTGGGCTTCTCACAGTTAGAGCTGATGAATCTCTGGTGTCTGAGACAGGGCAGTAGGCCTGAGAGGCTGATTTACCTCGTCTGCTCTGTGTTGAGGAGACTCTCCAGTGAAGTGATAGCAGCTGAATTCCACAATCACCCTATAGAGCCTATTTTAATCAGCTTTCTGTGTGTTTGTAGCTTCTGTTTTGCTTTACTTTGACAAAACTTGCTGCTAGTGTACAAGTTGTATTCCTGTTACATGCTACAAACTCCCCTAGCTATGTGTTAATATCTCTGTAAGGGCTTGCTTATAAACAGGAGTGATGGCTTCTAATGTAGAGCAAGCACAAAACCTCTGTGCTGTTTGCTTGCTTTCCTTCAGTAAGTCTGGCAAAAAATCCTGCAGCTGAGATTTAAGTGATGTAATCTTTACAGTCTCATCAAAGCTATGGATACAGTTGATTGCATGCAGCAGGGAAGCAAAGCTAAGCTTGGTTAAATGTGCTCACTTGTTTTCATTATCCCACTTTTCTTTATGGGCCCAGCATGGCAGCTTGGGAATACAGAACATTTTTCCTCCTTCAAAGGACCTGCGATTTGCTTTGTTTAAGTCTGTTTGAATGCATTTCTAGGTCTGCTAATCATTCATCACACTCTAATATATTTAGTCCACCATCATCACTCTTTCTTTGGTGAAGAAAATTGTTATTTATGAGTCAAAAGCTATTTATGAAGCAGACAGTCTGGTACTGTCAGAAAACAGGAGTGGGGGGAGCAGTTCTAATTACTAAAAGAAGCTTTGATTTAAAAGAGTGAGTTAATTTAACAAGTGCAACTGGTTTTCTCTTTTTTTCTCTAGATGTGCAGAAGAAAGCATGATCCATTCATCTGTCAGACCTAACCTGAAACTACAGGGCTTGCTCAAATGCCCCAGGACACAGACAGGTCAGTTCTGATTTGTTTCTTTTGGATGGTGTGAACAGTGCTTGCTGGCAGTGGTTGCTGCGGTTGTTTTGTAGTCCATAGACTCAAAAGCAATTTTGCTGTAAGGGAGAACCTCATAGGGGCTGGCCTTTTATCCTGACAGGATGTGCTAGACACACTAAAACCAAGATGGTGTGTGTCCTGTTGTTTCAGCTTGCAATGTCATTTATTCTGTTGTGTTAGGGCTGCTTGAGCACCTAATTTTCCATCACACATTGAGCTGGATCACACAGCAAGGAGAATTAAGCATCAGTTGAACTTAGCAGCTTTGGAGATTCTGGTTACTGTATAAACTGAAGATGTCAGGGCAGGGATTATCTTTCTGTTCTGTGTTGATTCAAAACTGAGCAGATCCAAAGTGCCCTTAAACAGATATTTCAGCTTTTTAATTCTTCCAGATGTACAGTTTTATATCCTAGCAGGAGGAAGGATTTAGTTGGTTTTTTCTTTTTTGTATAAAGAAAATAATCTTGGAGAGAACTATCCATGAACCCCAATTGTGTCGCAGCCTAAGCTGAGGTTTTACTGTTGTGCTCACTAAGCCTGGCTGAGGTTCACATGCATCTATTGGATTAGCTCTTGTATAAATACCAAACATTTCAGCACATAGCTTGATGAAACAGTGTAACAGTAAGAACACCATGGAAGTAAATATTCCTAAAGGGAATAATGAAGTTCCCCAGCATAAAAGTAAAGAGAAATGCAGAAGTGAGAAAAACCTCCTACATGACTAGTTACTTGACCTTGGCATAACCTACTACAAAGGGCTCAGCTGCACTGCCAGCCCTATGCAGCATCTTCACCAAAACCTTGTATACAAGCCCACGTGATAGATGTAGACAGCTGAAATACTCCCAGTGATGTGAATTCTTATGCTAGATGTGCTTAACCAAGTCAAGTCCATAATTACGTTTTTTGGGCTTATTAACCTCTGTATAAAACACAGTGGTAAAATACTGTACTTACAATACAAATTGTCTGCAGTGCTACAGTGGACTGACAGCTTCTATCATTTCTCCATGCAGGGAGATTGTGAGTGCATAGATTCCATACAATTGTCTATTGTTGCCAACCAAACTCATACAGATTGGTGCTTATGTTTGACTCATTTATAGTTGTTTCCCTCAACTTTTACAGCTCAGGCAGACAAAGACTGTCCCTGTCAGAGCAATAGCTTTATATCCCCATCTCGAACCTGTACTGCTATGCACCAGATGTGAATAAGTAGTGCCAAAAAGTAAATACAGGCAGCTGCTGTGATGCCAGAAGTACCAGCATGACTGCTCTTGTCTAGATACTTATCTGGTTTTCATCCCTTCCTACTCCAAATCCTCCCCAGTCTGCTTCTGTCTAGAAGAGAAGAAAGATGGAGAAATTTAGGACCATTTTCTTTCCTGTCTGTGTCTTTCTGCATCCTTTTTTTCCCATGTCTGATTCTCCAAGCTTCAGTCTAGACAAAAGCCAGAATTCTTAAGGATGAACCAACACAAGAGAGAAAAATAGAAATGCAACTAATCTGAAAAGCAAGTCAGAAAAAATACAAGATGTCCCCTGAAGGCCATCTTTTCCTGTTATGTGTTTGTATGGTACATAAGTGTAGGTCCCTGGAGTCTGGCCTCTTACAGCTAAGTTGCTGCTCCTGGTAAAAAGAACAAAATAAGCATATAACATCACGGTAGCTTGTGCAAGTCTCTATTTAATTACAGTGCTGCATGAAGACATTTGTTGGTGTCACATGTACTTGTGATGGGTATTACACATTCTTGACTCTTCAGGGAGTCATGTTTTCACTGGAGATTTCCACCACAGAGGTAGTGGCTTTTTTTTCCTGTTTTCCTTTTCATTTCAGCAGGATTTAATAAGCTAGTTAGACCTACTGTAATTAGTTTACTCTTCAATCAGGAAGATAAACAGTATCATGACTGTAGTGGGAGCAAGCAGGCAAGCGCCAAATACAGTGCAGGCAGAATTCACTAGCTTCTTAATTAAAACCTGTTCAGGGGTGCAGAAAGCCACACGGGCTTCAGGAAGCTGTGAATCTCAGGGAAGAAAAGCAGGAACAGGAAGACTCAATAAGCAGAACTAAAGCTTCAATTACAAATAATGAATCACAAAATAGGGACTATAGCAAGGGTCCTAAGTTTTTCTTCAGGAACGAAGAAATGAAATCTTCTCACTAATGTGATTTAAAAAACATATCAGTACCCTTACCATCATCAGCATGTCCCTCCATCTGAAGTCCTTGGGCAAGCAGTGTTTTTTTCCAGAGTGGGAGTAACAGTGAGGACTGTGTTTGCCAGACGCAGATCTGTGGGCAAGAGGCCTCAGAGTCCTGCATGATGCGACTGACGACAACGAACACTATCCATCACAGCTATGGGCTGGTTGCCATTGCACCAGGTGCTGGACAAACAGATTGCAAAGACTGTCCTTGCTCTTGGCATTAGTTTTTCCTTTGTAAAGCCAGAGGGTGATAATTTCTGTCTTCTCTCAAAAAAGAGTTGTGAAGGCTTGATTCATGGGTGAAAGGTGCTTTAGTTTGTCGTCTTTAAGTGCAGATGTATAATGGGAAAAGAAAACCCGCTGCAGAGGAGATGAACAGACACAGCATTACTGCCTTTCCAAGGCAGTGGGTATCTTCCACAAGCTACCTTTGAGCCTGGAATGTTAGGAATGAGTGGCTTAAAATGTCATTGGGATGAATGATGGACTGCAGGTAACTTCTCCCAACAAATCCTTAATCTCTAGGAAATGACACCAGGCTTTTTTTTTGGTCCAAGTTAGCAAGCATATGAAGGACATAGGCCCTTTTTCAGCAGCTTTTTCCTCCATGACGTTTTGGAAGAGTCTTTCATCAGTGAGTCCAGTAGTTCAGGTGAGTTGAGTTATAAACCTCTGCATCTAGATTCAGAAAGAAAACGTTCGAACAAGGTCCACAGTATTGAAGATGAGGATTTTGTCCTGGGTTAACACTGAACACAAAATAAAATCATTGGACAAAATTAAGACACTGTTTAGATTCCACTTCTTTTGAGGGCTCACACCAGGTTTAACACAGGGCAAATATCACCTATGGCAACTTCCAAATGCTTTAAAGCTTTCTTTCTCATATGCATATTATTTTCTATTTTGACTAAGCTTCCCAGCTGTTAACTTGAAAAGTCCAATGGCATCGTTCTGTTTTGCCATTGTAAATACGTTAGAAAATGGAGCAATAGCTTGTTACTATTTTCCCACTAAAAACCTACTGGTTTTACATTATTTTTGAGTCTTTTATGTAATGCCAATCTGAGTTGTTTCCTGTCACTGAGCAGACTTACTTGGCTAAAACTGGGGAGGAAAAGAAAAGAGCAGATTGCTTACACCTGAGATCTCTTGAGTCAGTGTTTCCAGTTTTGTAATTAAAAAAGGACTGGAAAGTTTCCTGTGCTTCTGTAAGAAGTGGGTTGTTTTTTTTTCTTTGCCTATAATCCTATTAACATACAAAGTACAAAGGTTCCCTGGCTGTATTGCAATACTAAGAAGAGTGTCTAACCCCATCTTATATGTTCTTCATGTTTTGTTCTGACAGCATCATGTAACACATGGTTCATGTGTGTCAAAAAACGTTGCTCTGATAAGCATGTACTCTCCTATCTAGTTAATACATAGGACCTGTTTCTACTGAGGGTATAACCTAAAATCCTTCACGAAGCTGGGACACATTTAGGCATCTGTAGGATCACATTTATAGCTGTGAACAGACTTTAAAGGGCCATGTTCAAAAGCCATGGGCTAAATACTGGAAACACTGGTCATCAGCCTCTTCCAGGAATACAAGGTTTAGAACGGAAAGCTTTGGATCAAGATGGGAGTCCTGTTCCAATTTCAGAAAATGGCTAAAAGCATTACAGCTTTTAGCTATAGCTGCTTGACATAATCTCTGAACATACAGATGGAACACATTTTACCAGCACAGCCCATCCCATAGATAAAGGCTTTGCTAGCAATATAGGAAAACCGAGGAATAAAAGAGCCGCTACTGGCAGCAGTCTTCATCTATCCTGAAGCAGAAACTACGTGAATATTCCACAAACTGCATAGAAAGAAAAGGGATATTGCTCTCCAGATTGCGTTTTAACATCTTTAAAAAACAGCAAGTAACTAGAACTTGGGAACCTTCCTCTGCATATGGCTTTTGTAATCATCTAATTCTTTAGATCCAACATTAATTTCTAGCCAGGCCTATTTCCATGTCATTTTATTAATCTTACTATATTTTATTTACAGAGATATTACAAAATATATTGTGAACTGAGTACAATTAATACGTACAGTGTGGATTTGGTAATGCCAGAGTCACTGTGGTGAAATTAGGCTGTTATGGGTTTTTAATTGTTTTAATCCATGAAAGATAGATATCAGAGGATAAGGGATGCTGGAAACATCCAGACCTTTCCACAGTCCAACTTGGAACAGGAGCAGGTCCAGCTAGAGACTTTCTTGGGTTTTTATTCTGGCTTTTTCCAAAACACACAGTTTAATCTCATTTACTGTTAAATTAATTTAGGCACAATGTTATTCTTTACTCTCTCTATTGAGAGACATAGGCAAATCTTATCTGAAGTGGTCCTTGGCTTCATGGCACCCCAAAGTTAGGTGAGAAGAACTGGACCTAACTTAGCTGACTTGTTCAAGTTCACATGGCAGACATGGCTGCAGATGCCACACCTGGCACACTGTCTTCCTGTGTCTACACTCACCACACTAACACTCCTCACCTAGGTTTGTAACTTCTTGTATGAGAGTGGAGATGAGATGCTGGTGGGCAGAAACTGCTGCTGGGCTGGCTGATGATAGATGATAGTTGGTGTCCTGCTTGATCTGAGTGTACACCATGCAATACAAGGTATCGCTTCTTTAGTTTCGCTCTGTCTGGTTTTTGGCTTAGGCTTCTGTTCAATTCATCCTATTTATTCATATTTACACTGATGCATTGGTCCCACATGAGACCTATGCTCCCCTTCTTCCTTCCACCTGTTGCTTGTAGGCCCACATTGTTACAGGGGTTGGATCTGTAGGTGGCAGAACCTTCTTAGCCCACTTGGGGATGTCTTAAAGACTTTTCTCAAGGCTTCAGCAGTTTAATACTGTGTAAGCCAACTCAAGGTGAAGGCAAAGCTATTGCACAGATTGTCCGCAAGCTCTGTCTGGCTCCTATTGCAAAGCAGAAAAGATGGTCTTGTCTTTGGTGAGAATTGTATTGATGACATAACACGCAAACCGGTAGCAGCAGTGACCTACCGCTAACAACACATGGCTCTGCGCCTGTCTCTGTTTAATGCACTCAAGGTTAGATGGCCACAGGCAAGAATCAAGTGAGTGTGCCTTGATTTTTGCTTCCGCTTCAAACACAGTGTGAGGGTAGCTCTGAAAAGTGCCCTTGGGATTGGCATCCCAGAGTCCAAAGGTCACCATGAGGAATGACAGAACCTCCCACGTGAAGGTCCTCGTTGCATCTGCACCAGAAGGTGCATGGGCACGGCACTGTTGTAACACTGCAGGCCTCACGCCGAATACAAGAGCTCGAGACCTCTCCATGGCTGCCCATTTGTGTGCGTGAATGGCATTGGGGTTATTTTTTCTCATTCTGGAAAATGTGGTTGCTGTTTTCACTTTTAACAGTGGAGGATCTTCAGGAAAGCCTTGCGAAATTCAATGTTGAAGGTGGTGTAAATAATTGGGTTGACAGCACTGTTGACGTATCCAAGCCACGTAAAGACGCTGTACATTGCTGGGGGGATGTTGCAATCGCAGTGCATGTTCAGGATGTGAGTGATGAAGAATGGGAGCCAGCAGATGATGAAAACACCTGGGGGGAAAGGAAAGAGACAGATTTTGATTTCTGAAAGCTGGGCAAATTTAGAGACTATGAGAACAATAAAGGGTCTTTTGGGTATGAAGGAAAAATGTTTCCCTGGGGAATAAGCCTTCTATTTGTCTGTTAAGAATCACACACTATATTCTAAGTACGAGAGAACTTCTTTGCTGATGTGATTAGACCAGTTAACAACAAAAAATCTGGCCTTCAGAGGAACCAGTTTCTTGCTGAGAAATTATGCTGCCTTTTGTGTTCTAGAAAGCCCATGAGTTCTCTCGCCCCTGCACCCAGCTGTCTTTTGGCAGTCCAAACACCCCACAGATGGACAGCTTTTCTGAGCCTTTTTTACAGCACTGTGACCTGTTTCTAGCTGGAAAGGGGGAAGACTTCCTGTTGGCAGCCTCTTGCCTATGTGTCCTCTAATGTTTCAAGTGAAGCTATTTCTGTGGAGGCCTGGACAAAACAGTCTACACTGGACATTCAGACAGGGTACCCTAACCCTTGGTAGCTGCTGGTTTTCTGCAGGAACACAAGAGGAAGCCGGTGTGCTCTCTCACCAAGTACAATGGCCAGCATCTTAGTGGCTCTCTTTTCCTTCTGTTGTGACAGTTTCCTCCTGCTCAGAGCCTTGAGAAAGTTTCTCGTCTTGCCATTGGGCAGAGACTGGGCCTCAAAGACCTTGGCTGTGTGGGGTGTTTCTTTGGCATGTCCATTCTTCTCTAGTTTCCCAGGGCTGTCCAAGGCTGCCTGCAGGGTTGAGTTTGTGCCCCGATTAGAAGCCACTGGCACAACCAACTGATGGTTACTTGGTGCTGCAGGTTTGATGGTGGTTTTCTCGGGGGGACTGGTACTGGACACCATTTCCATCTCTTCTATGTGACTCTCCACCTCCTGGACAAGAATCAAATGTCCACAACATAAAGACACATAAATATTCAGAGAGAAACAATGAACACTCCTTACAGAGTGAAGCTGGATGATGCTGAAGAGCAATCAATCCCTCTTCTCACTATGTTTTTGGTAGATTCTTGGAGAAAGGGCTGTAAATTGTTCACAGGAAATAATACATTTGGGCACAACTGCAGTGAAGGACTCTCCTTTATTGCACAAAGAGGTTAAGAAATGGGAGAGACACTGTTTCCACTCCCCATGGATTTTATTTAGGTCTTCGGAATATAAACAAAACCGAAATCAACAAGGAAAACCCAACCAAGCCAATGCAATCCGAGGCTTAAAATAAATAACAGAGGAGAAGAAAATCAAAGACACAAAATGTTAAAATGTCATGGCTTTTATAGCTGATCTTTAGGTGAGCTTAGTCTGGCTTTTTGAGTTCTATGATCTTAAACCCCCTGCTTCACTCTAAGGAATGGGAAGAGTATTTAAATTTTGAGATTGAATGGTAACCTTTGGTCTTAGTTTGTTTTTCTCCCACCTCACAGAAATTCATTTTGCGTCCTGACAGGAGAAAAGGGGGAAGCTAAATGCTCTGAAAAGCTACCACTTCTCTTTAACACTCACCACTTTGCGCTTATTAACTTGGAAGCTCCCATTGGACTTCACAATAACTGTGCAGAGCTTGACGTCTTCTGGATGAGTGCATTTGTCCTAAGGGGCAAGCACCAGCTCAGAGGTTACACAAGCACAGAGTAATTGGGAAGGGGAGCTGGTAAGGGAGGCAGGTGGAAAATACAAACACAGGGCATGAAGCAGAAACCAGTCAATGTGGCCAAGGTGATAAGAACGGTGCAAAACTGCTCTGAAGAAGCAGTCATGGAGGCAACTACCCCTTGTGATTCTCACCAGAGGGAAGAAACCACAGAGATCTGTTTGTTTTGCTCTATTCCTGTTTCACTCCCTCTTTTGCTTGACATGGTACTGGTCTCTGAGGCAATGTGGTTTGAAGGTAGTGCCTCTGGGAATATACGTTCCTCTGTGGCATGTGTTGAGAGAGTAATGTTTTGACAAGCAGTCTCACACTTAACATGCTCAGCTGGACTCCACTTATACACATATCTCCTGCTCTGAGAGGCTGTTATCACTGTAGAGAGATCATTACCAGCACGAAGATAGCACCCCAGCCATGCAAACAATTTCCAATTAAGTTATTTGTCATAAGAGCAAGACTGACTTAGAAAATAATACAGCCTGTAGTCTCAGGTACCCCAACCCAAACTCAGCAGAGCCAAAGGAAATGGTTAATGAAGCAACTCCTCATGCAGATCTGCTGCTGAAACACCCCCTGAGCTCCAGGGAAGCCTGTGAAGCATCAGCCTGATAATCCAGAGTGTGCAGCTGGGACTCCCAAATGGCACAGGACACAGCATTCACCTTTCTTATCCAGTATTTCATCTAGGCCAGCCAGTGTCATTTGAGAAAAGGAGGAAGTGCTTTGGGGAATGAAGGGGAGCAGGAAAGGGAGGGCACAGAGACTGCTGAGAGCAAGGCAGATGTCTCATTACCTTCAGCGGGGCTTGTGTGTCTGAGTCCAGACCACGGCTGCTGAGCTTGGTTGTGACACGCTTCCTGCGCTTCTGGAGGACTATGTAGATCTGCACATACACCAGCAGGGTGACAATGAAGGGAACGTAGAAGGAGACGATAGAGGAATACACGACAAAGGTTGGGTTGCCAATGATGCACTCATTCTCATCTGGAAGACAAAAAGTTTCAGGCTTGTTGTCCCTGCTGCTAGGAGCTAGCACTGTCTTCACCCTCTTCTCTCCCTCTTTCAGAAGGCACAAAGATACTAAGAACGTGAGGGGCTAAGGTTCTAGAGGGAGCTACCATCTCAGATGGAAGTGGTACCAGAACAGCAAACTCCCCTTGGGAGTCACGTACAACCCAAAGTCCCTGGCTATTGCTTGCATTGTAATTAAAAGCCTACAAATCCCATGCTGTATACAATCCAGTTTTCTTAAGAAACTGATGGCTGAACAGCCAGTTCTTTTCTCTCCTGTCTCAGTCCCACAAATTTCCTTTTAATGTGTTTTAATATAAGAGGGATTTTGATTTCTGTAGTGGACGAATGTTAATATAACATTGCCAAGTGCTGTGTAAACATTTACATAACCTCAGTTCTGATGTGTCTGGAACAGCGAAGGGATGAAACAGATCCAGAAGCAGCTGACAAACAGCTGGAATGACATGGGGAGAGGACACCTGAAACAGGGATGAACACACCCTGATACACCTGAAATCTCATGTTTATTCCTGACTTACAGAAGACTACCTGGGGACCCAATAAAAGCCAGGAAGACGCCAATAGTCAGCTGCAGGTGGTGTTAGACTCACCTGTGTGATTGAGGCCAAAGAGGAGAGGGCAGGAGATGGCAAATGAAAGCACCCAGACCACAGCAATCATGGCCGTGACCCTGCGCTTCGAGCTGTAGCGGGTGTTGTACAGCATTGGCATTGCTACTGCTGTGTACCTGCAATGTGAAGAGACAAACCCATCCATTGTTATTCTGCCAGTGCTGACAAACTCTATGGGAAATGACACCTTGTTGCTGTGTCTGAAAGCCTGGACCAAAAAGAGAGCATAGAGCGTGTTTCAGAAGTCTCTGAGATATCTGCGTTCCCTGTTTTGGAAGGCATGAGGCTGGGGTCAGCTTAGCATAGGGTTTTTCCTCCACTCTGTCTGAGCTACTGCCTTCCCACTCATGTTTGAAAGGACAAAAGGGCTGAACTAATGGGGATGTGTACACACAATTACATTTACACTACCAAGATCAGTGTTTCTGTATCTGCTTCTGACGGAATCCCTGCTCAAGCCTCATATAGGTCCTCTAAATTATCCTTCAGAAGATATCAACTACACAAGCTCTTGTCATTTTCAAGTCTCTGAGTCACAGGTAAAATTAGAATATATAAAGGTGTCCGTGACTTGTTACTGTGGATTTGACACAACTTGCTGCTGTGCAGCCCTCACCTGTCTATGCTGATGGCACAGAGGTTGAGGATACTGGCAGTACACATCATAACATCAAGGGTTACAAAGATATCACAGTGGATCCGACTAAACCTCCACTCACCAACGACCTACAAAAAGAGAAAATAAGGTCAGTAAAAGAATTCACTGGGTCCATGCTATTGAGAAAGTCTAAAGGGAGAATTTGCACAAAGCTACATACACTCGCTGGTAGCAAGAGTTCCACTGGTTCAAGAGGGATCAAAATCCTGTCCAAAGCAGTTCCAGCTGGAATCAGGTCACATGCAATCAATCACATGCTGCTTCAAGTAGGATTGTGTGCCATCAAGTGACTTCAAGGGCTTTGTCCTGTCTAGTCTAAAGGCCTCAGATGATGGCACAGCCACAAAGGAAGTACTTTGCTCCATCCAAACCATTCTTTTGAGTGTTTCTCTAAGGGCTGGTGTGATTTTGTCTTTCCTAATTCCATCCTGTTACCCTGTATTGTGTTGGGCAGCCTGAACAGGAAACGCAAACCTGGGCTCATATTTCAATGACATAAGGGAGTGCAAGTCTCCTCAAAAGCAGTGTGAGCTATGTAGTAGCCTAAACAGGTCTCTGAAGCATTACAATGAAGCATGAAGAGAGAAATACATTAATTTTATATCCTGAGCACTTGTGATTGTATTTACAGCTTTTTATTAGGCACTCTTTTGCAATTATACCTAGCAAAGACCAGGAGCTTTCCTTCATTTCTTAGTTTGAAAAATCATGGTAGATTTTTAATTTGTGTGAACAAGATGAATGTAATTCAGAGAGAAACTCTACACGCTGAGGTAAAGACAAAGAACTAATGATAACACTTCCAGTTACCAGTAGCCTTTTTCTCTTCACTTATCTTGCTATTGAAACTGAACTTTGCCAATTAAGTTTAATAGCAATTATTAGGACTGCTGTATTTGACATGTGATGAAAAAAGTATATTTCCCTCTAATAAAAATAGAGTCCTATTGCTTTTGAAAATAGATTGAATAAGATAGCTATTCTTCAGTTATTTCTGCTCTGATATACATAACCATAGGCAGCATAAAGAAGGAAGAATGACTGCATTGAAGCCTGAGTGACAGATGAATACTTGGTGATTAAAAAAGCAGTTAAGAGACAGTTACATCAGTAACTTTGATGGGAATTTGTCCAAAGGCAAAGGTTTCCAGTCAGATATAAGCCTCTGCAAAACCAGTTTCCTGCATGCATAATTCTGAGTTTATGGGAGATGCTGTAAACTGCAGCAGTTTAGTGCTTCCATTTACATAGGAGAAACCTCAGAAATTTGGAGGTAGAAGATTTGTTTGCATTGAGGCTGCTTTTTAAAAGGATTTCCTTTTGACATTTGTTTTTGTCCAAGCTTGGGACATAAAGGCATTAACAAAATGAATGAAAAATGAACAAAGAACATAAAAAGAACAAAGGGTCTGGCTAGTTCTGATTTCAGACTGTAGACCCAGAGAGGGACCACAGTGTGCCTAACACACGACAGTCCAACATCTCCTTATCTGTCAGCAAGTATTTGGTGTGGGGTTTGTTGCTTCAAGCTAGCAATAGGTTTAGCAGAGTGTGGATAAGAGCAGAAAGGACAAATGTACATTAAAAAAAGGGAAAAAATTAAAAAGTATTGCTGAGATGTAGAAGCCTGATTGTTCTACTTGGTAGATGAAGGAAACTGAGGTTCATGACCAACTCTATACACACATGAGCCCAGAAAAGGGAAAACAATCTTATACCATTTGTGTTTTATTTTGTACACATTAAAATCAGTATCTGAGAGACTCTTATAGCTGGGCCTAAGAGAGCAAGAGTTTCTCACAGCATAAGCCTCTGCTTAAAATGGGTTATCACAAAAGAGGAATATAACAGAAGAGCTTAACTAGTCCCAGAGGCACTGATTACAATCACACCAGCCTGGGGTCATATAAAAAAGCCTTAGCAGGTGCATGATGCTGTACATTTTTAAAGTGCCATGAAAACAGTAATTAACCAGAGTGATAATTAGTATTGTGGTTTCTTGACAGCCTATGTCATGTCAGTGGGTTCATTTTGCTTTGCATTAATACTTAATGGGCTGATTGATTATGGCTTCTTCCCCTGTTGTCCTCTCTGTTTTATCATTTTCTATCATAAAATGCCTGAAAATTAATTGCAAACTCAGTATAGTTTCAGTCTTATGCTCTCTCACCATCGTTCTTTCTCTCTTGGTTGTAATTGCCACCAGCATGCCAGCTCTTAGCTGGCTGAAGCACATGGCATCCCAGAGAAGCGAGCCAAGTGAGAGAAGCTGTGTATCTTCTCTTATTCTTTCCTCTAGAGATGCATTTCATTCTTTCAGGCTATTTACTGTTGTAAGAGTAATTTGCCATCAAGTAAACAGGTGGCAGTCTTGGGAGCATTTGGCTTTCACAAACCACAGTGCCACTCAAATAGGGCTCTGCATGCAGCACCATAGAGCTCTTTTGTACCAAACCAATGTGCTGATGTCTGCAATGTGAAAAGTAGCTCACTTGTGGTTCCGTTTCTCTCATATATTGTGACACAAAAGCTCTGGATTTACATCCTACTTCTATAATTGTCTGCTCTTCTTACTACTGTAGTCCTCCAGAAATAGGGGTTTGATTACTACTGATGCAGTTGGTTAGTGTGACTCCCATGATGTTGTTGCAGACTCATTCTTATGTTTGGGGATGAACAGTTTGTCTATGTAGTTTTGAAAACAAAATTGGGTCCTTTTGCTGTTGACCCCTCTATTAAAAGGCCAGATTTTCAATGCAATTGGATTGTAATTAGGCCCTCTGAGCATCAGCATATTTTCAAGTCAGCCTGACATCTGCTATCATGTGTGTTTCTTGGAAAAATCTGACCAATTGTTGGGAAATGCGACACACTTTTGTTTTGGGAAATTCAGGAGGTCTTGAAATAGCTGATGTCCAGGCTGCTGAACTTCCCCCTCTCTACCCATTCACCAGAAACATTCAATACTGAAAGAGAGAACTGGGTCACCTACCTCCAGATAGACCACCCAGGGCATGACCAGAGTTGCTACCAAGAGATCTGCCACTGCCAAACTCACGATCAGGTAATTAGTGGTAGTCTGAAGAGATTTTTCCCTGGACACAGCCATGCACACCAGCACATTGCCAAAAACAATGACAAAGATGAGGAGGGTGAGCAGCATGGCATAGTAGTTATACTGAGGCTTGTGGTCTACAATGGACTCGTTGAGTGGCTTGCTCCAGTTCCTGTCACCGAAGTCACCGTTGTACCAAGAGAGGTTTAGGGGATCCATGGAGGTAAAAGTGCCAAGTTCCAGCTCCACCCTGACACAAGGATATTGAAAAGACAGTCAAAGGCCAACATGTAAAGTAAGAACAAAACCATTGCACATGTGCTACCTCACTTGTGGATATTGGTTTCTCTGTGTTACAGCCAACTCAGGCAGAGTGCCTGGGACCTTTGTGTCAGCTCCTTGACATTCCCTAACTACTAACTGCTCTATGTTAGGTGTACACAGTTCAGGGCAGATGTGCCATGACCCACCTTGTGTATTTTTCATGCACTTCATGGGGCTTTAGGTTGTGTGGTTTGCTTGTTGGTTTTGGGGGGATTTTTGGTGTTTTTCCCTTTGCTTTTCCTTATTTTTTTCCTCCAGCAGGGAAATAAATAAATAAAAATACCTATGAACAGAATTGTGATGATAATGAAACCTGAGAGCATCAGTTTTGAAGTTAGGGATGGACTGTGCTTGCCTTCTGCCATTCCCACAGTGAGGCTGTGGTGTGAAGAGGAAATGGTGGGGATGTGTCTGGGTGCCATCCCACAACCCAGCCTCTGCAGCTCCTGGCACTGGGAGGACAGGTCTCATTGGAAATCTGTGGCATGATGGCAAACCACTATTTCTTCCCTGGCAAATGCCCATGTGCTGTGCGTTCTGTCAAAGGTAACTTACAAAGTTTTGCTTCAGAGCTCCTTAGAACCTATTTTGGGGTTTGTGTGTGGTTTATCCAGGCATGGAAAAGATGACTGCAAGTGCCTCTTTTGGAGTTTTTCTGTCTCCCAGGGCTGCCTCTGTGATCTGCTTCCTTAATGGTGCCATTTTTGGCACACAATTAGGTGGCTGTCACCTAGAGGCCTTCCTTGGCTTTCTGCTAGCTAAGAGAGAGGAGCATTGAGCTGAAGTTCACTGTATGAGCTAACAGGTTCCCTAAGCTCACCAGAAACACTACTGCCAGATGCTCCAAGGACAAGCAAGTGCAGCAGTGTTATAATAACACGGCTGCAGCATATGGCAGAGGCAGACAAATTCTAACATCAAGTCGTAGCTGTGCCATTGAGCAAGGTGAAATATAGCTCTGTCCCATTTGTCAAAGCAGAGCTGCAGAGGCTCTCTGGAATGGCATTTATTCACAGAGATCATTTCAGCCCCTTGCCAGGCTTGCTTGTGTGCTTAAAAGCAAAGTACCAGGATCTGGCCCTGAAGTAGTCACTACATCAAGAAATGGTGACATGTCAGAGAGCACGATTAAAGAGTAAATGCAAGAGCTGTTTAAAAGCAACTGGAGATTTTGGCTGTTTTGGTTTGGGGGTTTCTGGTCTGAGAGATCTAGAAGGTACCTCATTCACTGCTCAGCACTTCCTAAAATCAAATATTCCCTGTTTCTCAAGCTGTATCTCCATAAAGTCCACTGTGATTTGAAAATCTGGCCACGTTCTCAGGCGGACTATTCAATTTTCTTAATAAAAAGACAAAGTGAAATCAATTTATTAAACCATGTAAGTGATCAAAACAGCAAAACATTTGCAAATATCAAATTCACCTGGGAACAATGGTTTCTTTATGTTTCACTGAGCTTTTGTGTGCTTTTCTCATTCAAAGAACAATTTGTATAATAATCCTTGGAAATTTGTTGCATATGGGTCCTTAATAGCTGATAATTCAAAAAGTGTCTGTCTGACAGTGCTATCAGCAGCACTTGATAGCTCTACAAATGTCTTCTTAGAAACTGTCAAAGTGTCAGAAATTAATTAAATGTTAGCTTATGTGACTCAGAGTGAAGGGGGAAAATCAATGCTAAATGCAGCAGCGTTTTTTCTTTTCTCCTGTTACCCTTTGATAATGCAAAACTCTCTGGAGAAGGCAGAAACATGCATAAAATGCAGGATGGAAAAAAAAAGCAGGAACATGGAGAAGTGTCTTAGAAGTACAAAAGGAGTGGAATGATTTGATATGTGCAGAATCACCTGCTTGGTCCTGTTCTGGCTCCTTTTGAGCTCTGACTGTGGTTCACAATTGTGCTTCTTTGGAGAAAAGGCCAGAGACAAGGGTGAGCTATGTACAGAGTAATTCTAGCCCTGATTGTTTTACAGGCCATTGCAACTCAGTGGAGAGTTGGAGGAACCATATACGGCTCATCTCTTGTGTCCATCTGTCAGGCATTTATTATTATATATCTTATTATTATAAGACACAAACCAAGTTCCAAATATTTTGCATGAGATAGGGAAACTAAAACACAGTGTAATTTGTGATAATTGCAGTTAAAGGCTGTATCTGGTACATATAATACAAAATTACAATTACATGGAGAACTCTGTTAATTCCTGACTTAGGAGAGTTTGAGTTTTCAGTCCTAAAAATAATCTTAATTTCTCTAGATACAGAACCGGCATTATTTGGAAGCATTATGGTGGCCATTAGGGTGTCTTGTGAGTCTTTCAGTACTGCTTTAAGGAGCACCTTTTCTTTACTGCTGACAGTTTCTCAGTAGAGAAGAGAGAAGCACTTTAAAAAGCTGACTAGAAGAGAGAATGCTTTTTATTGTGTTTGTCCAGGCACCTGCATTTTCTTATGGAGGCAGAGGGAAAGGATCATAAATGCAGAGAAAAGGTAGTAGAAATGGCACCTTGCTATGCACTGTCCTTGTGGGACCTTGCTGAGTTTCACTATCCCTGTACACTACTGCCAGAGGCAAAACAGAGTCTCAGTTTTAGCTGAGACTTTGGGTGCAGATGTGGGTAGAGACCTGAAATGGAACAAATTCCATTGTGAATTAACTGCAGTAAAGCCACGTTAATTCCCATACAGAGTCCACCCAGAATTTTAGTATGGCTGAGCTAATCCAGATATGGATTTACTGGGAGGTCAAGGACAGGCCAGAGCAGCAAGGTTGCAGCCTTTTGTTTGATGCCAGCAGTGCAGCAGCATGACTGCATTGCACAGAGCATCTCTACTGCTTTCCCCTTCTATAGGATCGTGTGTACACCCAGGTCTGTGCTAATCCCCTTTACATTAACCTCCTTGAGCGTCCCGGTTCAAGCATGGCCTAACTGGGAAGCAGTTTGCCATCCAGAGGAAAATAGCCTCTCTCAGGAAGTTTCCATGCTTCCAGATGTCTTTCAGCAACTGGAGGAAATCTGCTCTTTGGCTGCTGGAAAGGACAGGGAAAAGGGAACCAGGCTACAGGCTCTGAATACAGATCCAGAGCTGTTTTCTCTCCCTTGTAGTCAACTCCCTGTTCTTTTCAGAAAGCAAACTGAAGATACGTGTTTGCATGCTGGTATTTCTCCTTGGCTCCTCACAATTGATCATGTAATTACTTCTGCGGTAAACAAGTGTGACATCACCCTGGAAAATGTGTAATGTTCATGTGTAATGTTCATGTCACTAAAATCCAGCCAGGAACTAAGTACCACGCAGCAATACAGTTGCTCACCACTCTCTGACTGATGCCCAGCAATTGGCCCCCTCCAGGTAATTCCCTCTAGTTTCTATACTGAGCATGATGTCCTGTGGTATGGTTTTGGGTCAGGTTTCTGTCTCTGCTCCCTTCTGGCTTCTTGTTCCCCTCCTAACTGGCAGATCATGAGAAACTGAAAAGTCCTTGATCAGGGTAAGCGCTGCTTAACTATGACTAAAACATTGGTGTGTTATCAGCATTATTCTCGTATAAAATTCAAAACATAGCACAGTACCAGCTACTAGGAAGAAAATCAACTATATCCCAGCTGAAACCAGGACAGTTCACAACTGGCAGCAACAGAATTGTTTGTCTTTCTGGCAAGATCTGAAAGATGAAATGTGTATTAAGCAAGGAAGCAGAGTTTGCTGTATCATACAGAGATAGATGTACCAGACTGTTCACTGGGAAACAGAGGGGTAAAAGGCTCCAGCAGAAACTCGTATCTACAGCTTGCCTGTGTTTGAGTAGCATCCTGGGTGTGCCCTCTGATTTTCTTAGTTCTTTGCAAGATCAGAGATGGCCTGAATCAGAGCAAATATCTTTTTTTCCTCTCAGAAATAGCAAAGGTAATACCTTTTTTGTTTTTCCTGTGCCTGCAAACACCCTCAGGCATAAAATATTCACAGGACTGACCTGAGCTAGCGTCAGCATCTAGCAGACGCTGTGATGCATGTCATTGCAGCATCTGTTTTCTGTATGGTAAAGATTGGTGGCCTTTGGAGCTAATCTGGGTTTGGCTGCCAAACATGCAGTCAGCCTTTGCTTCTCCATAAAGCAAAGTGAATTTCCCTAAGGTTTTGCCCCAGGCATAATGCATTTAAGATGAAGTTTGGAGTTCAGCCTGGAGCAGGCTGGTAAAGGTAGGAGCAGGAGCTGAGGGATGATGCCTGAGCAGTGGCTGAGTCGCCCATCCCCTAGGCAGGCAGCGTGCAGTGTGGGCTGCAGGCAGCTAGCAGCACTGATGTGATGTGGGGAGGTTGCTGGTTCAGCATGCTTTCAGGGGGCAAGGTTTGCTATGGACTTAGACACACTCACACTACTCGGCTTGGCACTCCTGATTGCCAGAACACTTCAGTGACTGAACTCTATGTAGACCTAACAGGAAAACAACAGCAAAAGCCATCAGCGACAGTATCCTGATGACAGATGTTTCCACAGCAGCCTCAGAACAGTCTCCTCCTCCCTTTCCCAAGGTATTTCTTGCACGCAGCTCTTGCCAGATTGCCTATTTCCTTCTAATTGCTGCTACCCAGATGTACCCATCAGGTTACAGAAAGTCTTGCCTAGGACTGCGTGAGAAAGGTGTTTAGAGACAGATTTGCTCTAAAGGAGTTTCTGTTTCACAGAAATCAATGTCCAAGGGAAATTTGCACAGTACAGTGCCTCCCTGAATGTTGTCATTTTCCTCTGAAATTCTGGAATCAGTGGGCCACAGGAAAGCTGTCAAACTGACATCTTTTCTGTCCTGAAGACGTTTCTCGATGCTGTTTATCAGGCTCCACTGAGAACATGATTGAGGCATTCTAATCAAGGGGAATAACAGTTTTTTTTGAAGTAGGGACATGGTGGAAGAGAAAGAGAAGGGGAAAGTGCATTTGAGGAGCTGTTTCATTTCCCTGCTTGGAAGAGCTGTGCAAAGACAAGCAGCTTCTGGAGTAGTTTCACTGTCTTTTGCCCAGAATTGATAATCTGTGCTGTGAATTCCTGGTCATGGTTCAACTGGAGATCAAGGAATGTGTGTAACAGCTAGCAGTGAGTAAGAACTTCTTCCCATCCAGTTCTACGCAGGAGACAGTTCACTGCAGACATTGGGAAGATGGAGGATTTAGGAAAATCTTCTAAACTCTGTCTTGACCTGAGAACGATGGTACCCACTGCCCCTTCTAGTGCTGATGAAAGATCCTGGGCACCTTGGCATCTGACACTCCAGGATCAGCCGGTACACTGAACACAAGAAGCAAAGTACTCATGGCTTTAAATAGACCTGACTCCCCCAGGCACTGCGTAGTACACGCAAGTACAGCAGGGATTTGACAGTCAAGACTGATGAGGTCCTGGCAATAAATATATTTGGAGCAGTTTTGAGCACTTACTGTATCTATTCAGAAGACAGGACTGGGCAAACTTAACTTTCATAGAATCATGGAACTTTCTACATTCCTTGCCTTTTCTTAATGGTAGGTAAGTCTCCAGCAGTAAGTAGATTACACAAGCAGTAGGCTTGTACCTCTGTACCTATAGACAAACATCCTGACAAGGCTGGGATTTGGGGGGGGGCGCTGAATTCTAACTTCAGCACTGTGCAACATTGGTATTTATCAACAGTTCTTTGCATCTGGTCCTTTTTAAAGCCTCTTGAAAAGCTTTGTCCTCTCCTGTCTTTCTATATGGCTCCCTGTTCTTCAGATCCTTTGTTATTCTAAATACAAGTGCAAGGCATTTTAACCACAGTTATTGCGCACTTCTGATTCAGAAACATTGCTGCGTTTCACTTGGTCTTGCATAATATCTAATTAGATCTTCCTACTAGAAAGTGTGCATATGTCCCCCTGGAGTGTGTTATAAAGCACCTAATCTAAGCACTTCCTCCTGTAATGCTCAGAAGTGCATACCCCTATTAGCATGGGGGTTTCGTATATAATATACTCCTGCCACATAGGCCTTTGAGTCACTGACTAACCATTCTTGCTGATGCCACAATATTTTCTATTCACAGCGCTTTACTTCTCAATAATTGCATTGTTCAGAGCTCTAATTCTGTAATACGAATCACCACCTTCCTAACAACAGCACAGGGACAGAGGGTGAAGAGAACCACAGCAGCCTAAGCATCTTTCTTTGGAACACAGAGTGAGCTTCCTTCTTGTGGGAGCGAGTGACAGGACACTATTATTGCAATAGCCTTGTAACTCAAGAACTGCAAGGCCAAGACCTGGTTTAAATGCAGATGCTCTGATGCTTTTGACATAAATAAGTCACCTGATTTCTCAGTTCTCCATTTGTGGTATTAGTGCATTAATCATCCCTCTTTCCCTATGATGCCATGGATTTTCATCTGAGTTTGAAATCGCATTGCAGGGAGGAGAGGGAAGCAGTTTGTCCTTTTCCCAGAGCACTTGTCCATTATCCCTGGGTACAGTGCTGATGAAGCAAAACATTTCCCAGGACTGCTAGAGTATAGGCAGAAGTAGCAGAAAGGGAACAGTATGTTACCGCCCTCCCTATTGAAAAGCAGTGCACACATTTGTCTGGACAATTTGGAGAAGGATGTTCCACGGCCGAATTACATTGGGAATTGAATGCCTCCTACTTTCATGTCCTTTGAAAATTTCACCCTTAATTAAAGGCTTGTCAAGGTTTTTTGCAAGTCCTAATGGAAGGCAAGAATTTGGTGATATCTTCCCTAGAGGTGGAGAAATGCACATTTAACTTGCTTCAGTGTGTCATTCTCCTAATAAAAACCAGATTCCATTTTTAAAAAGACCTTCTCTTTATTCAAGACCTGCAGCTTGTCAAAAGGTTTTGTCATATGAAAATTACTTGGATTTTTCCAATTTTAACATTTTCTCATTCCAATATGTGAAGCAATCAAAGCTAATAACTTCTGCAAGGAAAAGTTGGGGGGGGGGGGGTTGTTTGTTTGTTTAATAAATAAGCTTTTTAGGATCTATAATGATTTCAAACCATTAATGTATTTCATGTCAAAATGAGAGGGAAAAAAGGAGAAAATAACTGTCAGAATTTTAGTTAAATCACACTCAAACCCAGGTTCTGGATACACTTTGTGAGTATGTTTAGAAAATTCAGAACCATTTCTCCCTAAGGTTAGGTTTCCAAGACTCGTAGCATGGGCTCTCATAAACCATCACAGCAGCCACTAGAGCATGTGGTCTCACTGCTAGCTCTCCTCAAAGGAGACTTGACAAATGCACAGTCATCTCAAACATAGAAGGGCAGTTTACATCACAAATCACTGGTTTTTCTTCCAGAAAGGACACAGGGATAAATAATTTCCTCTGGCAATAATCTCCTTCCAGAAACCTCATCACTCCTTCTATCCACCTGTAATTCAGAAGAGAGATTTGACTCCTGCTGCCAGGCTGCTGGAGTAGAGCCACTGATTCCTATTACTCTTTAAGAATATGTGGGCACAGGGCAAGCTTTTCTCTTTTGAGCATTTGGCAGATTAAGACTTTTGCAAGCTGGAGCTATGCCAAATGCAGCCCACTTGTACAGTACTCAGCTTAGTGAAAAGTATGGGCAGAAAAAGATTGTTTAATAATCATTTCTGACTGTATGTGCCATCCATTTTGGACATCCAATCAGAAATATCACACAGCTCTTGATTTTAAGAAGAATTCATTTCTTGAAGACAAAGGCCCATTCCGAAGTCATACATTAGGCTCATTTGAAAACAGATTGAGGAAACAATCAGATCTTGCACTGCAGGTTTTAATGAAATCTGTAGCAGCTGCAGGTAAGATTGTGAATTAATGGCATAGGTATTGCATATTGCTTCGTTCCAGTGTTCTCACATGGAGATGGCCGCTGTCAGAGACAGATCTTCTGACTAGAAAAACAGGGCTTCTTATTAAGTATTGCAATACCATAGAGCTAATATTATTCTGCACAAAAGCCCTTTTCCTTACTTCTTTTATATGTATCCTAATGTCATATCTCTCTGACTAGATCTGAGCCTCTGACTAATCTAATAAATCCCCAGCCTTATGATACTGGTGATCCCTGTTCTTTTATAACGTGTTACATGTTAGAGATCATCCACCAGTGTCTGTAAATAACCCTTTGTCAGTAGCGGAGCTGATTGTGTTGGTTTTGAGGAACTGACAAGGTTGAATCTCTTCACTCCCCAGCCCGAGCAGTTATGTACAGAAGCATCTGAAATTTGAACAAAATATTTACTTTAAAGTACTGGTTAAATTGTGGCAAACGTTTAAGGATTTTTTAAAATATTTAATTAATTTGATAATTTAAAAATTATTTTGATTTCTCTCTTTCACATTCACAGTACATTTTGGTGCTGAGCATTTGAAGTGTATAACTTAATTAGATTGCAGAATTAGATTGTGTTAATTCCTTAGTTGGATAAACCTTTTTCCCCCTCCAGTCAGACTTCCTGTGATTCTGCAGCACCTAGCACCAGGATATTTTATCTCTGAGTCCTTCAGTTATACTTTATTAAAAGTAAATAATAATGATTCAGATTGAGGAGATCAAATATTTGCCTTCTACTTATGTCATCTAACATTCATTTACCATCTGCTCTTTTCATTGCCACTCCTATCACTAAGCTTGCTTGCAAAAATGTTTGCCAAAAGAAGTGAATTCCAGAGGAAAGGAGAGTTCTTTTTTGCCTTCCCCTTCCTTTACCCCTTCCTTTCCCTTTCCTTTTCAAACCATCTATGACTAATATTTGCCATGAGATCCGTTATAATAGATTCTTTGTAGAAGATTTGATGAAGATGTGTCAATCGGCACAACATTCATGTGACTCCTTGCTCTAAGTGCCACTCGCCTGTACTTGAAACTTCAAGAAAACATTAGATAAATTATTGTCCTGTCCCTCATGGCAAATGAATACAAACATAGGCTATGATCAGCAGAGGGGAGGCGAGCAGGTGCTGTGTATTCCTCCCATACAGATCAGCCAGTGCTTCTCAAACTTCAAATCCTAATGATCGTTAATCATTTAATCCCTGACCCAAATCAGCTCCATTGTTCAGCTTAAATCCTGACTTCCAACACCCACTTCTGTCATCTTTGCAAGCAAAATACGAGTAGAAGAAGAGCGTGCCTCTGGTTCTGGGCCTATCCTTTCACATCTCCTCCCACAGAGCAGATATTCAGCCACAGAGAAATTGGGCTGGATCATCACCTTTTGTAAATCAGTGTCTGTTATCCTGACCCTAGTGCTGGAAAGAACCTGGAGAGTCCTGTGGTTGCTGCTCTGCACCATGGCCGTTTCATGACAAGTGCTTGTCTGAACTTATTGATCTAACACTCTGAAATGTCTTCCAGATATGGAGAACAGTTCATTTCTTTTTATATGTGCAGTATGTATGTCCTCTCCAGTTTGTGTTTCCATTCTAATGCTGTTGCATCATTGTGTCCCCTTTTTGTTCAGTTCAGTCCACCCATGGAGGCAGAAATTCACTATGCAGCAGATCTATTTTGCTGTTACTTGTGATACAAAAAGCTCACGTTCTTGGGAGAATTATTGCTCCTAGGCATCATTTTCTTCCCAATTGAAGTTTTGCCATGATTTCAAAAGAATTTAGCCCTCAGGTTGTGTAGCAGGGTTAGCATCTGTATTTGGATTTCAAGTAGATATGTGAGAGAGAGCCACATGCAATGTTTCAAATAAAACTCACCTAAGAATGCCAGGGAGCAAAATAAAACAAAATTAAATTAAAAATAAAGTAAAATAAAATAAAAGTGTAAATTTTACAGAGTGTGAGCTTACAGAGAGTTACACTGGCATCCCTGACAGGACCCATTTCCTGGTGTCATTCACATTTCAGAGGCTAGGGAAACTCACAGACATCTGTGATGATGATGCAGTGACTCCTCACTCACACCCCTCTTTCCCCCGGGGCACCTGAAGACAGCCACCCCCTTTGAACATACAGCAGAAAAGCAGACTAATAAGGAGCCTGGCATCTTTTCTCCCAGCTTTTTTGGCTGAGCAATTGTAAGATGCAATGTGACAAGCAGTGTCATATGTGATCAGATAACCCTATACGTGTCAGAGTTGCCCCTGCCTCACTCCCTGTCAAATCCCTCATTGGGATCACGAGAATCAAGCCCTCCTTTGTGCTCCTGTTATAGCAATCCAGCATCTGCGCTCTCAGCACCCCACGCTCAGCTTGCTTCACAGCTGTGCCCTGATGTGCCTTTCATGGAGACAGACAGGAGGAAGAGAAACTGACCTTTATCCTGCCAGTGTTTGAGAATAGGATTTTCAATAAGAAAGGGAGCATTCATTCTTACTTGGTTTTACTTGTTGAAGCTCCTCAACCTTCTACCACCCTGTGGCTTCGCTTGCTACCAGTACCCTTCACCAGCTGAGTGACTTCAGTGTTTTTATCCTGGTTTCCTAAAGAAGGATGCTCACCTGGTTACACTGTGGGAGGGAAGAGGTTGTTGTGTATGCATTTGGGGGTGTATTTTAATCTGCCTGACACCTGGCTGGTGTCAAATAAGCTTCCTGAGAGCAGTTTTGTGAAATCTGACAGTGGAAGAAGAAGGTGGCCATCTTCTTGTGTCTCTTCAAAGACCTCAGATGCTCTCTATGGTGTTTTGCTTCCATCATGTGTGGTGCAATTTGTTTTCCAGATGAATGCATGGATATTTTGCCTTGTCCTAGGCTAAGATGTTAGAAAAGTGGTTTAAGATTTTATCTCTCTGGGTTGTTTCTACTGGAAGGCACTAAACTGATCTTTTCCTATAGGCCTTCAATAAACTCAGGCAAGCTCATTCAAAAGTCTAACCACAGCACATGTGTGGATCACAGCTTAATAAAAGATTGGTCTCTCATTCTCCAGCCTGTTACTAGAGTTGCTCGAGTTATGGCTTTGCTCTGATTCTTCAGTAGAGGAGCAGGACCTGTTAATCGGATAGGTGGCAGGAACCTTGAAAAGACATCTAGTTTCCCTCCATGTGAAACATGACTTGTTGCTAGCATCACTGATAAATACCTAGCTGGGGGAAAGGTTATTCAAAGTTTCAGTGCTCAAGAGATGTTCCATATTTGGAATTATTTGAGTCATTTCTGTTTCAAAATTGCAGAAAAGTCTGCTCGGTCAGAGGAGAGAGCTGTTATAAGTGGGAGCAGGTTACAGGACTTCTTATTACACTGGCTACCTCTTACAAGAGGCCAGCACAGACTAGCTGCTTATGTTTGGGCTAGTTTGGACTAGTAGCCTGTGTAAATGCTAGCATGGCCTTTGATGCATGAGCACTATGTTTGATTTTAAACACAGATGGGGCTCTGGGAGGATGCTGCAAATCTCAAGGCAAGGAATGAGTGAAACACTGCTATTGTTTCATGGGTTTCAGTGGAGCGCAGCCACTTCTGTGAGGCCAGCTGACAACCAGGGCTTTCACCTGTGTTTCTGTAGCTCTGTCCTAGCCCTGGGGTCACTGTGCACACTCAACTCTTGCTAAGTTTCACTTGTTGACTTTTAACACTGTCAGTGGAAGTTTCAGCCTGCTGTGAGGCTTTCGGGCACAAAACTCAGCTATCTTGCCCTGAAAATTTATAAACTAAACCCACAAAACGAACAACAGGAGAGGGCAAGAAAGGAAACGTAGTTACTGCTGCTATTACATTGCAACAAACCCCAGACCCCGTGGTAACGCCTCCAGCTTCCCTCTGTGCAAGCACAAGCTGCAGCTCAGCTTGCCCGCAGAATCCATCAGCCCTAGCATCCAGACCCAGCACGCGTGGCCTGCAGCCCAATAACCCTCCAGATTTACTGCCTAAGGTTACAAGTGGAAGCAGTGAACAGAGTATGTGTGAATATTGTTTGCACTGGCAGCTCCTTCAGTAGGATTTATCTGGGCTGAGTTGTCAGGTGTAGTCAAGAAAAGCTTCCAACTGTGAAAGCTGTGAAGTACAACCTCTGGCTGGTGGGATCCATTTCCTGCAGTGCGCACATCTTGCACCTACCACAGTGAATACTTCATTTTATCAAGGCTTTTAAGTGCAACCGTTGCATGCAAGGTCCATAATGAATCCAATTCATAAATCCAGTAATCTGGACCTGATCTAGTTATGAATTCCGTATTATTTCCATATTCCTTTAATCCACAAAATCATTAACAGAGCTCCAGAAAGTCATGAATATTTTCACCCCATTTGGCAGGGAGCAGATAGTCTTTCAGATGAATCGTTACAACAAGCCATTAATGTTTTTAATTATGGAGTGCTAAGTACAAGTTATTATGAAAGTTAAGGCAGGACTAAAGCCAGTGCTATTTTCAGTGGCTGTTTAATTCATCAGCAATACAAATAAGGGGGCACAGAAAACTAAAGGCAAAATGTGCATGAACTGAACACAGGTGCCCTTACTTGCTGAAGGTTAAACAGGCAGAGAAGTCAAAGAAAAATCTCCATCAGGCACTGGCCTTTGTCTTCCTAAAAGGGCATTGTAACAGCACAGAGAAGAAATGTTCTCTGTTTTGTTCTCATCTTGCAGAAACAGGTCCCCTTCCTGAGCCTGTGGCTCTCTTCAGGGGAAAAAAAAACCCTCTAAATGATGTGATTTGCTGTGTAATGATGGGTTGCTGTTGCTGCCTATGACTTTAATTTTTCACTCACATCAAAATCAGACACGTTCTTAGTGTTCAAGGTGTTGTCACACTTGACATATGAAGAATGTCTTCAGAATAACATCTTTGGGGCAGACACTGAATGATGATGGAAATGTCCAAGTTATTGAACTGTCTCTTCTTGTGTTTAGTAATTGCTTTGCTTCAGCATTTCCTTTGCATGTTCTTTTTATTCTTTTACTAAAGTATGCTTATTGTGTCTACAAACAATGTCTCTTATCCTAAGGTTTTGTGGGTATGATTCTGAGGCCTTCTGAATCAGAAATTCTACAGTAAATTGAATGGCAGAATGCAGCCCCAAAGGATCTTAACTTTATTATTTTCCCTTCTTGTTGTTTTCTGTTACAGCTGTAATTTCCTAATTGATTCTTCACAGTGAGGAGAGAAAAAAATCTACAGATAAATAAAAATAGCACTTGGGAAGGACAACAAAGGAAATTGTGAAGAAATCGTATGTAGACAAACATCCTCCTACAGAATGAATAATTGCACATCATCATTGCATGGATTTCTCCTTTTATTAGTAAAATATCTTTAAAAGAAAAGGCATATACTTGTACTCTGGAAAGAATACTTGGACTTTACTGGTGGTGTGGAACAAGGGAATGGTAAAGGGCCAGTGACAGAAATAGTTATTTTCTAGGAACACTAACCTCTGTCAGGAGCTCTGAACCCGGCACTTCTGCAGCTAAACAAAATGTGTTAGCAAAGAAACTATTGAATTTGTATTGGAGGGAGAAAGAAAGAAAGAAAACTTGTGAGAAAAGCAGTTAATTTCTGCAAAACAGTGATTCATTTCAGCTTTCGGTGGAAATGGTTTTGGCCATGAAGTTTTCAGCTAGCCCTGGTTCTTACAGCTCTCCAGAACCAACGTTATGATTGGGGGTATCAGAATAAGACATGTTAGAAGAGTGCTGCCTCCTCTCACCAAATCTGTTCTATGTGCACACTTCCTTTTGCAGCGAGCATGGTGAAATTTTCCTGGGTTTCTCCGATCTTACCCAAAAGATGTCTATGCACTCATTTTGTTGCAGTCATTGTGATTGTCAGGGTGATGCTTTGTCCTGAAAAGTAGTCCCCAGTTCCTCCAATTGTTTCAAATATTAAGTATACTGCATGATGCCACAGACTCTTTTAGGACGCAAGGGGCCAGGTTAGATCTGGAAAAGGTTTTATGTGACTGAAACAAGCAACTTTTATGCCAGCTTTACACAGCTGTGTATTGCTTAGTTTATTTAACCCAGTGAGTGCTGCTAGTTCACTACCCAGTCTTGTGTCTCAGAGAGCCAGAGCCTGACCCAGGGTGTCCCTCTGAGGATGCCTGCCTTGCAATTTAAATGCATGAGCCTACTCTCTTATGATCCGTGCTCCAAAATATCTATAGGCAGAACTCCAATGCCCACTACTAATTAACAGATGGGAAGTAAGCCCTGTGGTTATTAATAGATATTCTCAGCTCAGCTTCTTCAAAGTGCAGTGCAGACACTTTGAGCTGTAGCCAGGCTAACAGCCAGCGATGTGGGTAGAAACTGCGTGTCACCAAATGTGCTGATATTTACTTTCAGCCCTTGTCTTTGATCTGGAATAGATCCACTCTCAGAGATCCATTCCCCCTGGCAACTCTACCTCTAGCAGTTGCCCCAGTGCTACCCTTGGAAGTACTAAAGCCTACTTTACAACCAGTTTCAAAATCTAAGGAAAAGACTGTTCTTCTAGTATAGTTTTATAGAGAGGAAAGACCAGTGAATACTTAAAGCTAGCTGGTACTTTTGTGTGCAGTTGTAAATTGATAATAATGTAATGTTTTATAATAGCTGTAATGCTTTAACAGCCTCCTGTTATGCTGACAAAGGTCTGAAGTCCCCAGTCATGGATCATGACCAGCTTAAGGTACATACTCAACAAATGAAACCAAACCAATAATAAAGACATGCAGGAATCTTTACTAGCATGGAGGTTCTGATGTTTACTTTTTGATTCCCTAGTTAGTAACATAAACAAACCCTCTAATTCTTACTGTTAGTTTGTCATTAAGAAAGTGCAAACAAGGACCTTACACATGCCCAGCCCATTCACCCAGCGTCTGAAGTCTTCCTGTACAATTACAAGCACATTTTTAAAGCATCCATAACCTCATGGGGATGATAAATGGTTCATGTACCTGGACCAGGGTGATTCTTGCTGTTTAATGATATATATAGCAGGGGTGGGGAGCTGTTTCTATTTTTAATGGTTTTTAAATTAGTGAGATCTTTCTAATTGTAGCTTTTCAAGCATGGATGACTAAAAAGCAACTGCTAAATCTGTGTGTAAATGTCCAAAAGCAAGCAGGCTGGCTGGAGGCACCCAGTTCTTTCTGATGTGGGAGTGTGTTCTATTTCCAAGCATGTAACTCGAGGCAGTAACTCAAAGGCATTCTTGCCTGGAGTGGTCACCAGATAAAACATATTGAAAGGTTAGAAACCTATCTTCAGTAATTCTGTAGGTAATCACATTTTTCTTGACTATTGGACAAATACGTAAAAGCTTGAAAAACACATATATGGGGGTAACTGGAGGTCAGAAGAGGGCCTGTTACAGACAGGATCCTAATCTGCTAAAACTCCAGATTGCCTGAGATGTCTAAACAGTGTGTGGGACGAAGACTCAGTTTAGACAAGTAATTTGCAAGGTGTAATATATTAGGTAATAGATGTAACCTTTCTGATATATTGCCTCAGCTGCAGCATTCAGTGGAGCATGATTCAAAAACCTGAGATGTTGGTGAAGAGTTCATTTTTCTACAAAGCTGCAAATTACACAGAGCATCCTCAATAGTGTTGATTTTGCTGATACATCCCCAGTGTTAGCAGTTGGCAACCTGAAGCAATGAACAAAGTCAAATATATGCATTTATCAACTAAGAAGTGTGTTTCCAGCTCCTGGGACATTTCAGACAGAAACAGCTGAGGCTACAGAGTCTGAAATTTGGGATAAATAGTGGAACATGTACAGAAAGGGTGATACAAATCAAAATGAATGTTAATTGCAAAGGCTGCACAACCGCAGTGGATTTCACTTACTTCAGCAGGACTGGATTGCACTCTGATTAGCTTTCCCCAGACAGCAATACACAGGTTCAGTATGTTTATTTAGCTCCATTAGAAATCTGAAGTGTGGACGTCATTGTGATCATCCAGGCCTACCTACAGGGCTTAATGCTGTTCTATTATTGACTGATTTTATTGCTCCTTACAGTCTCTCTCTTTTTCTTCAGTGCTACATAACACATAAGGGTGAATTTACATTTTCTGAATGGACTAATCATGGCTCTCTGCTTTGATAAAGAATGTGCAGCCTCCCACATAACCACATGGAAACCAACAGGGAAGAGTAAACCAGAAATAAACCCTTTCTAGGGGGTTGAGAGAAAAATACCCACCAGGATAATTGGGAGGTATGTACAGAGAAGAAGCAACTGAACACATAGTCACATCTTACAAAAAATGATAATGCTAAAAATATCCAGATGAAGGACAGCAAGAGAAAACATGATTGAAGTGGAACAATTGGTAGAGGAGTTAATACTCATTAGCAATCATTTTAGGTTGAATATAGGTTGGTTTTGTAACAGCACAAGGAATGATGCATTTGACAGGACTTAAACAATTGCCTCCCTCTAGTTAGCAACACCCTGGCACAAATTGATCAGTCTCGCATGCTCCTAAAGAGTTAGCCAAAACAAATGTAGTTACTGAAAGTTTTTGTTTGTGAAACATAGTGAAGTTAGATCCCAAACAAACATTTCAAAATCTTCCTCCCTGAGTTCCAAACCTCAATATGTTTTAGCATTTTTAGCCTACTGGAATCTTCTGTAGCCTTAAAAAAATAACTCTGGGAAGTAAAGTTCAACCAGGGTAATATCTTTTCTCCAATGGTATCCAAAACCTTGGGCAAGGGTGTAAGAATGCAGCAAGTATACATGATGTTTTGGCAAGAATTCTCACATCATCCAACTCTTTGCATCTCAGGTATTTACCGAGCCAGTGTGGTTTCTGCGCACTTATTAAGGATCAGTGGACTTCTTTTCCTTGGAACTGAAATTGCTTAGTTTCCCCTTGAACCTAGGTCAATAAGGCTTAGGAATAGTTAGCATCCAGACATCCTGTAGCAAAAAGCTTTACAGCTAAATTACATGTTTTGTGAACATACTCCTTGTCCTGTATCTCCTGGAATTGAAATGTCAGCTATGGGCATGTCAGAAAGCAGACGCTCATTTCCAGATTTCCTAAGTGTTCAAAAGAAATTTGTGCACACAGGGTGAAATTGAAAAAGACTCGTAATGGAAGTACTGTAAAGTTCATGAGCCAAAACCATCCTGTTCATATGTGAAGAGCTACAAATACTCGCGCATTTGTAGCTAAGTATTTTTCAAAGTTCCTTGTTTTGTCAGAGAAATTTTTATATAATATGTGTTAAAGAATATTGTTGGTGAGAAAAAGGGTATGTCTAGCACAAGGCTGTTAAAGATGAGCAAGCAAATGCTTTGTAGAAATAGAGCATAGGGCTTAGAAGTTCATTTCCCAGCTTCTTTCACACAGTGGACATAACAATGTCTGAAGTTTTCTGTGTAATGTGAAATTCCGCTTTCTTCTGGAGGAAGCTGGATTTTCGTTTCTATCCAAATATTCTCTGCAGTTACAGAGGTAGCTTCAGAAGGTAACTCCATATAATACCCTGGGAGCCAAGAATGAGAAAGCCTAAGGCTAAGTCAGTTTATACCTGATCCTCAAGCTTTTTACAGTCACAGGACGATGTTTGTTACATAGAGCAGACCCTTATCTGTTCAATAGGATTAAAATGACCCATTTGGCAGCAAGGGCTTTTAAAATATGGCAGTGGCCTGTGATTTATAGGGTTTTATCCAGTGATGAGCACAGAGGTATAGCAGCTAATTATACATTCTGCAAAAGCAGTTCTTTATGGCATTTTGAGATGCATCAAAATGCAAGCATTATAAGCTCAAATTTTAATTCCAAAGTTTAAGTAAACAGAGGATGGGAGGGTGGAGATTTCCTGATTTAATACAAAGGACAGATTTTAGATGAACACACAGGTAATCGTAACTTATGCGCTAGGCCTTTCTGCTTCATTGCGGGGGCATGTCTTAGTCAGTCATCTTCGCTGGTCTGTGCCATTGTTCAGACCTTTCGACCTAGCTGCAGAATGCTGCTGTTCTGTGCCAGCTGCATTTCCCAGCATGTTTGTAACTTGTGCTATTAACTGACCAATGTCTTGAGCCTGTGCTTACGGTAGTAATTGCCTGCGTCTGCTAACTTGGAGGAGTACGAGGAAGAATACATTGAACCAACATTGAAGTGCCATTAAAGGAAAAGCTGAGTATTTTTCCCAGGCGGGTGTCTTATACTTCAGCAAAGCTGGAAAAGATTAAAGTGCAATCTTTGTGCTTGCTGCCCTGCATACAAGCAGTGCATGCAGAGTTAGTGGATATCAAGCTGTGATTCCTTTGTGAGAGGAGTGCATATATATAAATCACCTCTGCTTTGCAGATTTATGTGAATGTAACCTACTCACTTCAGTGGGCTTCATGATAACTTGGGATTGAGTTGTGGGAGCAGTATCAGGATAGGCATGATGGATGCTATGTGACCACTTAGCTAATCTAAATTACGACCTAGCCTCTCATGCAGAGGGTGAAAGTGACACAGAAGCAGAACATTAAGGGAAAAGGAAGCCATTTGGTTCTGGGTATGATGGATATTAGCTACAATATAACCTACACTATTAACTCAGTTCACCTGGCTTTTGAGAGTTCACTTGCTTCTCTCTAAAGGCTGAAACGTAAACTTTTTCTTTCTAAATGCTCCAGTGTACCAAACTGAAGCTCTTTTTTACACACATGCAATCCAATGCATGTGTGCCCATGGAAGTTATATGTAAATGTATGGCAGATTTTACACAGGGATTTATGTACATGCGCTGCAGGAAGTACATTTAGGTGGCATTTTGTGATATGTGACACACCATGTAAGGCAATTAACTTAATGTCAGGTAACTGCTCTATAGCTATCATTGGAAATACTAAGAGAAAAGACAGAGCCCAAATGCACGTCTTTGTAATTCTGCTGATAGTTATTCCTCCTGATGTTACCACTTCAAATGGCCAGATGAGGAAAAGTCTGCCCTTCTCTTTCTTTCTCTCTCCATCAAATTTGCCTGTCATGCCATATAGTGTCTATGTATGCAAAAGATAATCACATGGTACATAAATCAGTGGAAAGTAGTTTTACAAAACCTCTGTTCAGAAGTATGGGAAGTAAAGAGTAAAGGTTTTTAATGTAACAGAATTTGTGTAGTATGAAAACAAAGTTGAAAGGAAAAATAGTAATAAAAACTACAGAGACAGTGCTCTTTACACTTCTTTGATGGACTTCGCAATATTATCAATAGACTATTTTTTCTAGACTGCTACAAGCAGTTAACGGACTTAAGCACAGGATTATGAGTTCTTAAGACTATTGTGCGGTTAAAGAAGAACAATTACAAGAAACACTCAATGTGTAAAAGATATAGCCCACACTATTTTGCAGTGAATTGCATGTGTAACCTATTTGACAAGTTATAGTATAATCTTTCGGCTGGTTATTTATAAACCAGTCAAGTTATTTTTCTTTTATTACTTTGAACTCTACTTGAAGAACAGTGATTCATTCTCCACATGCTGTTAGCTCTATGGCTTCATGCTTTGCATGTGGGCAAGTCAGGCTGAGAGAGAATTGAGAATTAACACGTGAGGATGTGTTATCTGTGCAGAAACCACCTACAGTCAACAAGTTTGGAAAGAAATTTCAGCACCAAATAGGACCCAACACAATCCTAGTGTCTGCTCCCCTGCCCTAAATCCCCAGTTTCCATTGGTTTCAAAAAGACAGATGAAACTTATAACTGAAGGGCAATGGAAAAATATTAAGGTACACACAGGAATAATACCTGTTTGTATCTTAACACAAGAAACAGACTTCCTTCATGTCACAAAGATTACTTTAAACCTTGCAAAAAAGCTACTTGCAACATTCAGAGCAGTATTTCTGAAAGATTTCCTTCCAGGGCTTCTTCAGGAAAGGTCTCCCAGTGGGAAAGCTTGTTCAAGACTGGTGCTGAGAAGGAAATTTTAAGGGACACAGGTTTTGCCTTATGTAAAAGAATGAGTGAAGAGAAAAAAATAGTAGTTTCTCTCAAACAATTTGACTGAACAAGCTTATTCTTTGGGGAAATTGAATGTACCTACATTATATCCTATCTACACATCCTCCTCCTACTGTTTTCCCTGTCACTCTATTTCCATTGTGTCTGTGTGAGAGCAATGTTAAGCATCAAACTTCTAAAAATGATCCTAGCTTCCTAGCAACTTTAAATGCCTCTTTAGCATTTAATAACAAATTTGTATTGGTTTGTAGGTAGTGTTTTAGAAGAAAAAAATAAGACACTGCATTTTTTAATTAGAAAATTCACTTTTCCCTGCCCTGTTTCAGAAGAGAACAGCTTAATGGATCATTTGGGATAATGGCAAATATTTTCTTTTTCTGCTGCCTTTATTTACGCTGCAGTGGTGAACACAGCAGCTGCTATTTTCTCTATTCCCTTACCGGGAGATTCAAAACATTTGTATTTCCAGAAGGAAAGTATCAACACATACGTCTTACCTTCAAGCCATATGAATCTCTCGAGCAGAGGTGGCAGTACTTTGTGACAAATATATCCAAAACACCACAACTCTCCACCGTGGCTCTTCTCGAGCTCTCCCCAGGCTTTCAAGCAGACTTTTTGGTATTCAGTATTCACGGACCAGCAGAGGAGCAAAAATTGAAAGAAGGAAAAAAATCACCTGCCTGACCCCTGCAAACCGGGACTCCTGCAGCTGAAACTTGCTGTAGTTAACCCCAAGCTGAGCTAGCAACTGCTAGAACTTCAAGAGCTCAGGGAGTGTATTAGCTTCCTGGGAAGAGGCGATTTTGGAGCAAAGCTCTCCTGCAGTGGTAATTCGCTGTCCATTTCTCTCAGCACATCGCTGTCTGGAAAAGCAGCAGCTCCGTCTCCATTTCCCAGAGCCCAGATTTGGCTAGCTGGTAATTCAGAGCCGCCCCTTCCTCCTGCGACGAGAGCCCAACAACCTGTTTCCACTACATTTCCCCTCGGTGGCCGCGGGGTGCGAGTTCCCGCAGCGCTTCCCTTTCTGCCTCGCCTGCTGGAGGGGAGGGGGGCAAAGTTTCCTCCCCCGAATCCCACCGGCTCACACGGGGGAGATGGCGATGGGCGGCTCCTCCGCCCCGGGGCTGCGGGACCGCGGTCCTCCGGCGGGCGGGGGGCGGCGGCGCGGCTCCCCTTTATTCTGCAGTGCTCTCTTGACTTCTGAAGTACAGATATGTTCTGGCTAAGCTTAACTTTGGCAGGTACCTCAC
>JANHGB010068981.1:0-12319 GCA_026283785.1 Coracopsis vasa
CCCCATCCCTGGAAGTGTTCAAGGCCAGGTTGGACAGAGCCTTGGGTGGCATGGTTTAGTGGGAGGTGTCCCTTCCCATGGCAGGTGGTTTGGAACTTGATGGTCTTAAGGTCCTTTCCAACCCCAACTATTCTATGATTCTATGGTTCTAAGAGGTGTAAATTTGGATCAAGTGCCTGTGACTCAGTTGAAATGCAGGGGAACCAAATAAAAGCACCTGTAAAATTAAGGTTTTAAATTCAAAATAGAAAACTTGCAGGAGTAGAACCGAATGTGGCAGAGACTTGGAAGATGACCAAGTTAAAAGTACAGGGTTTTTCTTCAACATTCATTACAAGTAAAATAGAAGAAACTTGGAGAGAATGGCCTCAGATGTAAGTGGATGAAAAAGTATCTTCAAAAGTGAGAAAAGCAGTAAGGCTGCAAGAAAAGGAAAAAGGGTTTAATCAGTAGTGAGAATTATGTGTTACAGGTCAATATGTTTAGAGAAGAAGTGAGAACGGCAAAAGCCAAGATAAATTAGATCTTGCAAAGCATATTAAAACAAATACTGAAAAGTTCCTTATCCACATAATTAAAAATAGATCAAGGAAAGAGATTAAATATAATCTAGATATGGCCCCAAAACCTGAATGAATATTTTGGCTCAGTTTTCAGTGAAGTTGAAGGCACTAAGCATAGAAGGAGAGGCAAACTATCTTATAGAAATCAGGATCTATAAATGTAAATTACCATAAGTAGGATGCAAAAAATATCTCCCTATTCAGTGCATTCAGGTTGGACAATGGGATAATTTCTATCCAAAAGATGTTACGATATCTCCTGTAATTTTAAGTCTTCCAGCTGAGTATAGCTGCTATTTTCAACCCATATAGGACCACTGCAGTTCTGAAAAGAAAAATATGATTTGGGCACTTATTGTTACACAATAATTTACACCTATTTTGAAGGAAATAATGATTTAAGACTTAAAAATAAACAGATAATATGATAAGAAAACCCTGTGATCTTATATAAATTATGATAGCCAGGCTAACAGACTACCTAGATGTTCTTTGTAGATTTTTTTAAAGCAGTAGTAGATAAATGAAATGAAGGAGAACTGACCAATACAGATCTCAGCAAAGAATTTGATACTGTAAATCATACTAATAAAAATTAATAGTATAGAGCACAAGTTTGTGTAATTCAGAATACGTTTTTCTATCACTTAGGATTTCATCAGATTGAAGGGATAAAAGGGAAAGAACTGCATTCCCTTGACCACAGGATAACTATGGGCCATGAAGGTGAAGTGGCTGCAAAACATGCAAGGCAATAGGAAAATGAAGGGTTGAAGGAAGGCAGAGAAAAAAATTTTTTTTTTTTAAGAGATACATATATGTAAATTGTCATTAGGACAAAGCAGACTCTGTCATTTGTAAGGTTTTCCTTTGGATTTTTATGCCAGATGCTCCTAACATCTATTAGTTTAATGTGATAAAGAATTATGTATATTTATTAAATTAAAAACCTCATGTAGGTTTTTACATTAATTTTGTTAGAAATAAGAATATCATTCAGATTATTCAGACACACACTGGAAGAGCCAGAACACAGATATCCTAATAATGACATCAAAAAAGAACAAAATGACACAAACACATGCACAAAACCAAAAAAGAATATTTTAGCAATAGTTGATCATATATGAGCATGGGATTGACGATAATTTTTCTTTTGAATAGATCTTATATGCTGTTTCCTATAGGTTAATATTTTTAGAGTATAAAGCATAGTAACACCCTTATAAATAATAATTTCATTAGCCTCATAGCTTTAGATTAGATTTCTGGTAAAAAAAAAAAAATAAATAAATAAAAACACAACCTCTGCTGCAAAGTTTTCAACTAAAGCTTCAATTAAAAAGTTTACTAAAGGGTGTTCTGCAGAGACAGTGTCAAGCTTAAACATGCAAAGAAGTTACCTTGACTGTCAAATCTGTTTTCCTAAGAAAAAAACATGTCATACATATCTCATGCACTTCTACTTTCATATTCTGCAGCTGATTCCATATTTCAAGAGAATTAGAATCATAGAATCATAGAATCAACTAGGTTGGAAAAGACCTTTGAGGTCATCAAGTTCAACCTTTACCCCAGGACTGCCAAGTCCACCACTAAACCATGTCACTAGAGACCTCATCTACACAGATTTGAAGACTTCCAGGGTGAATTAGAGAAGAAATGCATTTTAGAGCGTACAGAACTCAACAGGGTTTAACAGCACTTGACTCACCAAAAGGGCAACCCAGTCTACTAAAATCCAAATAAAAACCATGGAACAGAAGGAGCTGCAATGTAATCATTTGCTCAGGAATAATATGTAAGTAACATTTTTCACTGATAATCGTTCCCAGGTGGAAAACAGTAAGGACAATCCTGTTAAAACATACATCCAAAAGCACCTTCAATTTCTGGAATATAAAACTGAAAAAATAGTAAAAAATCTTCTAAAGTTTTTCATCTCTTAGGCTGTTGCCTCTAGTTTCTAGACACCAAGGGTACACTTCATTATATAGTTTTATTGGTCAGAAACAACTTCATATTTTGATAAAACTTTGAAAAGGAAAGACTGTTGTTCTGTACAGAATATCATAAAACCTTAGGAGAAGCAATTTTAACAGCCACAGAGATGTCGTGTAAAGTTTCCTTTCATAAAAATCAGGCCTACATACTGATGTTTAGGCACCATACCTTCCAATTCTTCTATAAGCATACTCTTGTATAACCGCTTTGTCAGATGAGCTAGTGTTTTTCAACCAGTATGACAAAACCCCATATCTGCAAGCATCTAATTCAAAACCGTATCAAAATTCTCAAATATTTTAGGAACAGACACGAATATGATAATATAAATGTCAGTTAGTTTGGTATAAAATTTTACAGGTTTTCAATGAAAAATGACTGGCTTGTTTTCTATTGTTCTGAATGTTCCTTTTCTCAAACCAATTTGTTTATCTATTTGGATAAAAGAAGTAATTTATGTCTCTCAAGAAGAGTTCCTACAGCTTTTACAGGCTTCTATGTATTAATCATATGCTAGCTTTATTTTGTAGCAAGGTTTCACTGAAAATTAAATTGATCTACTGAGTCTCACAGTAGCAATTTGCCAAGCAAGAATATCAGCGGTACCCATGCAAATGAATAAAAGCCTAATATCAACATTGTTTAGAAACAACATACAACCTCTAGCTCTAAATTAAACAATGAGATTATATTCCTTAATGACATGCTAAATGAACTTACTTTCAAATTCTTATTTTAAAAATGGCATGTCTAAATTAAATAATTCTACTGTGATAATACCACCTGTGCTCTCTTTTTTACAAACCTCACTGCTAAATAGTTATTGCAATGATTCAAATATCTAGACTAATTCACTATCGTGACATGATGAACCACATGCCTTCTGTTACAAACTCGAAAAACAGTACTTAAAAAGTGACAAGGTTTTTTTCTGGTATTATTTGATAGAAGTTATCTCCTTAAGAGGAGTAATTTTCTGAGACTTTATATTCTCTGCAAGTTCTCCAGCACTATTGCCAGGATGCTTTAAAATGAAAATCAATGCAAGTTGCAGCAGTTTTGAAAGAAAGGCAAAAGAAAAAAACCTAAAACTTACAAATCATGGGGCTTCTTTCCCACCAAAATTTTGTAAGTTGTTATCTCTGTTTTATTATACCTGATACTGGCTATGAATCACTAAGACTAAAGATTCTGTAAAACTAAACAATGAACTGTTAAACCCCTTTGAATAAGAAGCATTGGAGTTTCTTTCCTCCATTCAACCTAGTCTGCAAGGATATCTCTACTGCAAAACAAATAAAATTGGATTATAAGGTAAAACAATTTAATTATGGCCCCAGGAGAACCAGTGGGACTTTTGCCTTTGATTTCCATAGGGTCAAGGTTTCACCCATGATGACAGTGCTTAGGGATAAGGGATAAGAAATGCTATAAGGTGAATTAATACCACTTTGCAGCATACTTTTTGTAAAGGATCCTGCCCAGGGCAAAATAATCTAATTTTATAAGGTGACATGAACACACAGTACAAACTATTCATGTTCTTTTCACATACATCATATTGCTGACTTTTCCTTAATTGGAGTAAAGGTCTGATTATTCCCAGAGACATCTCAATGTATTTCTTTAGACCAGACTTTAATCCCTCTGCTGATCCATCATTTCTTGGGTCTATTTCAATTGACAAGACCTTGACCAGAGCCATACTCCAAAACTCTCTAATCAAAAGCATGTAATTGATTGTTCATGAAAACCTGTAAGACCTGTGCTCCCACCAGTGAACCACAAGTCATGGATCTTGGCAACATATTAGAACTTGATTGCAGCCAAAACCTCTCATGTCACTTTTCAGATCAACACGTAAGCAGACACACTACTTACACAGCATACACATATTTATCATCTCTTAGATAAAATCCATCTGACCTTGACTGCATGCTAGCTGAAGTGTGCAGGAAGAAATGTGGAAATAATGAGCATAAATTCATTCACTGCCTTCAGAATAACAGGTTTATTTCTACACTCTGGGTAGAATATGGTCATCTAGTTTCCTAGAAGAAGAAATCCCAAATTGTAGCCTTCTCCCTCTTCTGCCAGAGCTGTATTCTAACTCCTCTCCCACAGAGCACTTCTGGTGTTTATTTGGTCAAGAATGTTATTAGAAGCAACAGAATAAATCTTTAAAATAAATTTACCATTTAAGATCACCTTCTGTCTACGTTGAAAACATTGATTGTGGAGTTATTTTTCTTTTTCACTTCCAGTTTTTCCCATTGTTCCACAGAGTTTGCTGAATTTCCTCTTTTAAAGTTAGTATTCATAAAATCATAGAATCATGGAATGGTTTGGGTAGGAAGGAACCTTAAAGATCATCTAGTTCCAACCCCTCATAGGCAGGAACACCTTCCACTAGACCAGGTGGCTCCAAGCCTCATCCAACCTGGCCTTGAATACTTCCAGGGCATCCACAACTGCTCTGGTCAACCTGTTCCAGTGTCTCACCACCTCATGGTGAACTTTGTCCTTGTATCTGTTCTAAATCTCCCCTCTGTCAGTTCAAAGCCATCCCCCCTTGTCCTATCACTACATGCACTTGTAAAAACTCCTTCTTCAGATTTCTTGTAGGCTCTTTTAGGTGCTGGAAGTCTGCTCTGAGGTGTATCTGGAGCCTTCTCTTTCCCAGGCTGAACAGCTCTCAGCCTGTTTCCATAGGAGAGATGCTCCAGCTCTCTGGTCACCTGTACTCACTCCAACAGGTCCACATCCTTCTTGTGTTGGGGATCCCAGAGCTGGATGCAGTACTGCAGGTGGGGTCTCACAAGAGCAGAGTAGAGGGGTCCCTCTGGACGGCATCCCTTCCCTCCAGCATGTCCCTCTGGATGGCGTCCCTTCCCCCCAGCATGTCAACTGTATCACAAAACTTGTATTAATCAGTAGATACTACAAAATGGGTTCGAATGACCCATTAGCTGAAAAAGGAAAAACTATTTGAACATAACCCTGACTGGTTTTGAGATGTTCACACATATTTGGGGCTTTTATGTTTTTTTTTTCATCAGTAGTTGATGTGATTACAAAAACGTGTGCTATTAGTATACATAAAGCAACATAAAAGGAACTGTTTTCAAATATGAAACTGGGTATTCACTGTTACATATAGGTACTTGTTAAGAATTTTTCTGCAGTAGTTACACTTTCATTCTCATTCATTTTAATTTTATCCCTAATAATATTTTTGTGAAATGACATGCTACCACTTAGTATGTAATGTACCTTCCACCTGTATTGCTTGAAAAAATAAGTTATTTTTAAAAAGCCAATGTGTTACTCTCATACTATCACTGGAAACCCATGTGTTTATACTGCTTTAGGGCTTCTAATGACTAGTAGTCAATGCAACTACAATGTATATAATCTAGAAATTGAATTGACCTTAATATTTAAGGCTTACTTTCCATGAAATAGTACTGCAAGAGAAGGTAAGATTTCTTCATTCTGCAGTTCTATTGCAAATTATTTCCCTGTTATCAAGTATAAAAGAAGATTGCTTCTCAAAAACGAAAAAAAAAGAAAGAAGAAGAAGGGCAAGAGGTGTAGGTCAATGATGTTGACCTGATGCCTTTTACTGTGATTTGTACAATTCTACATTAATGAAGCTACTTTGATTTTTCGCTCTTTGTAACTCAGAATTTCATTCACTGTTTTAGTGTCACTGTATCACTGCTGAATTCTTTTCCTTCATTGTTTTCATTACGAATGTCAACTTACTCCTTTCGTCATATTGAGGAAGATGCCAAAGAATCATTAACAAATACAGAAGTCTTCAATGACTGAGCTCCCATATCTGGGAAAAATCAAGGCACTGATATTTAAATACAAATTCCTTCATTTGACAAAGTCAATCTCGCAGTCCTTCACCTGCCAGGATAACTGAACTCCCAGACTAACAGAAAAATGAGCCTTTTGGATTGCTGGGGGTTAAACCAAGCTGCCAGAAAAGCCAGAGGAGAGGATCTGACTCCCAGATGCCTCACTAGAGAAATTAATCCTGGAGTTTAGCATCTGGATCCTTCAACTGCCAAGCTTGCACCAGTTGTGTGTTTCATCACTGGGCCAGATTGAAACAGAATTATGAGCAGAAGCAAGTTCTGAATCATTACTGACAAAGAAGGAGGAAAAAAACCCAAACAAAGCCAAAATACAATCAAAATCCAAAACCCTAGAAACAAAAAAACTTTAAATGAAGCGTGTATTGCAATTGCATGTGTAATGCTAATGCACTCTGAAACAATGCCCTGCTTTAAAGCAATGTCCAGGAAAGCCAGTCAGGTCTGTCGGTTTGTTTTTACAAACAGTGTGGAAGTTAGAGGTGGCAAATTTCTGCAGGTTCAAACTCCCATTAGGGTGCCACCTGTCAAGATTTTACTTGAGCGTACATGTTTATAAAATGTACTTTGTTTCAGGGTAATAGCAATCCTCATCAAGCATTCCACTCTCACACCTGCCTCATACACTCATGTAATGTGATTTCAAAATACATATGGGTTCCACCTGCAAAACTCAAACTCAGATCTAGGTATAGTTCCACTTACAAATTCAGACATCATATTCTGGGGATTTGGACTGGTCCCATCATAGTTTGGAGTACATCTGCAAGACTGGATGTGTATTCAGATTCTAAAATCCCTACTTTACAATTCATGTTAAGATCCTGCATATTTATTTGCTTACATGTAGGATGCTCAAGAGCAAATTTTGACATTCTGCCTATTTTCTTAAAGGAAAAAAAATCCTTTGTAACTCCACCATTTTGGAATCTAGCATTTTGCAAAACTCAGTAAAATTGTCCTTTGATATTTCCCTTCTCAAAACAAGCTTTGAGAGCTTCAGTCATCTCATCAGGAGTCAAAAATCCCAGGACCAAACATCACTGATCCTCTTCCCAAATCACTGGCAGAGATGGAGTGAATCAGCAAGGTTCTTCTTCATATAGGTGGTTGTGCCTACTAATTTAACATCAGCAAAATATCATGGCTGGTTTTATGTGGCCAGACTGTGTACAGAATACCCTCTCAGTGTTACATGTTTGTATGTAATGCATATTTATTTGGTTTGATATGCCTGATGTGTATATGTTCATAAATATAAGCAAAAGCAAAAAGCAGAAAACTGCTTTTACTTTTTCCCTTCATGAATAATGGCTTGGTCAACATAGCTAAGACTTTCAAAAGCTTTTATTGCTGCTAAGGGATGCACTTCTTTAGATGATGTAATTTAAAGAAATACCATTTTAGAGAACACTGGAGTCAAGTTGTTTTAAAAAAATCAGTTTTCATTTTTTTTAAGTAGAAAAGCAGATGTTCTGAACTATTCAAATAGCTACTCATTTTGAAAAATACTGAAACACTGCACCTCACTACTAAATATTCTTGCTTATCTATAACATAGCTGCAACATACTTTTGCTATTGCTACAGTGGATATTTAGGACAACAAAAGGAAATGTTTCTACATACAGAAATGTGGTTTATCCAGTAAAAAAAAAAATACAAAAATAAAAGAAAAAACAAAAATCCCAAACCAAAACCCCAGCAACAACAGAAAGAGAATTCTTTCCACCCATAGAAATTCCTTTTTCAATTTTTTTTGTTAGTCTTTAGAAGTTCCTTCTTTTTAGCTTCTTAGGGACAAAAACCCAAATGTGTCTTTTCCAGTCTTCTTTCACAAATGAAAATGCAAGACAATATGTCCATTATTTTCTGGGGAAATTAAAAAACAAACATGTGTGTGCCATAGAACAAATTTAGGCTCTAAGCTCAAGATTTCTCCCCAAGCAGTCAGAAGTTATGTAAATGAAAATTCACTAAATTTGTAGACAAATATGTGAGCTTTTGTAACAAAAAGAATATTTATGGTATTAGTTTGCTACAACTTACTATGTGAGCATTATGTTGCTTGCTAAAAATTGAAGTAGCTGGGGCTAAGGGAGGAAGTTTGCTTTTGTGCCTTGTTACGCCTGTTTTACACTGGACCAGATTGACTCCTGTCCCAGAAGACTTGGCCTTTTCTCAAGAGCAACTCCACAAGCTCCACTGCAAGAAATATGTGAAATACACAGCAGAGCAGTGAGAGGAAAACACAGAAAATGGGGAATTTTAAATATAAATGGAACTGAGAGGCTTACAAGAAAACCAAGGAGCTTTCTTATAACAGAGGTGAACAAGAGGGATCCAGACTGTATACAAATTGCTCAATTTAAGAGTTGCTGGCTGAAAAGCAAGACCCTTTTTCCTAGCCTGAGTTTATTTTGGGGGGTTTTGTTTGTTGTATTTCTGAAAAAACCCACAGCTTTACAGACTGAAACATATAAAGATTGATTTTGTCATCTTTTAGTATGTTTTAAAGAAAGAACGGTGCAGTCCCACTCCGTGGCCTTGGCTGCCTGGAGTCCTATTCCAATGCTTTTCTAAGCTCTTTGTCCAGCTCCTTAAAGCAAACATAAAAGAAACTCTGACATAATTTAAACTAACTGGCTGTAGACTGAAAAAAACAAAACAAACCAACCAACCAAACAAACAAAACCAAGAAATTATCCACCAAAGAAAGAAAATCTGTACCATTTCTTGACATTGCAAAAACTAATTTGATAATATGGGGCACCTCAAAGATACAAAATATGAACAAACTACAGCTGGTACTGATTCTAGAATTTTGATTGGGAAATCATAAATATGGATATGTATTGTTAAATCATACAATTTAAATCAAGCAATGAAATTTAATAGCTGATGAGAAATTGAAGATGTGGCAGAAAATCTCTCAGGATAAAAACTGTTTCCTAATGAGTTCAGAAACACCTATTCTTACTAAGCAGATGAGTCAAACTGTAATTCAATAACTTAAATGCACAAACTAGGTATTATGAATCACCCGTGAAACAGGGGGGGCACTGTCTTCCTCCACAAATATTGTGTGGGTAATCTTTCGCGTACTACTTTTGTGTCATAAGCCATCGAGCATAATGATGACTAGATACAACAGAAGACTTAAGTGCCTATCTAACTTAGATACACCTTAACATTCAATTTTAGGCCTGGTTCCCCGAATGCAATTTGAATCTCAGAGCTAAATATCATTACAAGGCATGAACAGCATCTCAGAAGGGTAATGAGAAAAACCTATGTGACGAATAAGAAACCAAAACTAAAACACAAATGCTGATCACTAAACTTTTCTGAAATCCAAGCTGTGTCTGGAACTGAAGTCTCAAAAACCTAACCACACTTCTTCATTTTGAATTCAGGTCTGAAATTCTCTCCTAGACCTAGACTGCAATTATTGTTCTTTTAAAGAATGAGATAACTTGGATATGGCTTAAGGTACATTTGCATTTTGATATAAGTACAGTGTTTGCCATGAGAAAAACATGGGCTTAAGCCCTCCTGAACTCCAGGGAATTCTCTTCTGTTCATTCAAATTTGTTTGTTGGGTTTGCCCAATGACTACTCCATATGAAACACATAAACAAAAGCTGGCAGACAAGAACCTGTGATGATTCCCTGGTAGGGGGTTTCTTCAACAACTGGACTATGGAACTATTCTTCCTTAGAATGCTCTTCCTGATCCTGCACATTTGCTGCAGTTCTTCAATGTTACAGTGGTACAGCACTGACAGGAACATGTATTCATATCTCCACCTAACTCCACTTGACTCACTCTTTGCTGCATACACTGTAAATTGAGTTTTTAAGTGGCACTCCTGGGAGGTGACAATGCTGGCTTTTATCTCCTTTCTGCTAAAAAATCAGGACTAAGGTCTTCTCTTTCTCCAGCAATGATGGAGGTAGCCCTATCTACCAGGAGAGAGAAAAGTGAGAAGGAAAAATTTCTTTCCAGTCAGACTTTAAAAAGAAAGCAGATTCAACAATAAGACATATGTGGGTGCTCTTAGCCTAAGGAGTTCCAGGTATGCAAGAAAAGGAGAAATGAGAACAATAAAGACATTCCAGACTGGGCATGAACATTGAATTTTAAACATTTTTACATACAAGCAAATACTAAGCAAAGATTTCTTTACATAGCAATACTGGCTGGAGTGTACATTTGCACTGCTCAGTGGAGAGCAGGTCCACAGGAAGGATAATGCGTGTTCCTTGGCAAACACCCCACACATGTTAAGTCCATTACACTCTGCATGACTTCAATGAATCCTAAAAATACATATTGATCTGTTTCATAAGTATTCAAAGTGACCTGCAGCGCATAGTATTCAGCTCAAGAAAATAGCCTGAACCAATTTATCGATTCCATATTCACCATATGGCATCACCCCAAGAACTTTTTGGAATATAGGTATAAAATGGACTTGAAATTGATAAATTTGGGGCCATTTCATGGCCTGGCCCATCAATGCTGCAAGAAGAGGAATGAAATGGCAAGAATGCTTTTACTGTGTTCCAAAACCAGTCAAAAATGACACCATGCAAGTTTGGAGGAGTGCCTGGACCCACACTTAAAATACACATATTTTTTGAGATTTCACAAGTCGTGTTTTAGGTCCCTAGTACCCCTTGAAACTGAACTTTGAGGACAATTTTTGAAAGGTTCTCATGCGAAAGAAAAGTCTGTAGCGAAAGAGCCATTTAGAATCTCTAACTACATATAAGCACTTATAGGGTCTTTATTTCATACACAAGTGGCAATGAAACCTTGCTTGAAAATGCCAAATAAAATTAAAAGATGCTTTTTTTTTTATTCAGGTGAAATGAGCAAAATTGATCTACTGTTAAAAGGAGAAAAACAAGTTAATTGTGAAATTGAGTTCTCTTCAATATGAAGGCAATTTACAAAGAGCAACAGAGAGGTTGAAGAAATTTTAAAATATTTTTAAAATTAAACAAATGCTATATAAGTAGATCTACGTTTTGAAGGATACGAGGTACGTATTATTAAGAAAAGCAACATGCTGACATTACTAAAACAGGTGAAAATAAATTATGTTGGAAAGTAAAGATGTGGAGAATGCTTAGTTACATTCTGAAGCTCCTATTATAAAGATATTTAAGAATACTTATAAAAATAATCACAAAACTGATGAAAGTGCATTTAATAAAACACTACTAGTACTCATCTAGTCTGCCTGTGGACATGAAGTCTGTTAATGTAGGAGACCTGTGCCTACTAAGTCTCATCCTGAGTGGTCACTTGCATCCCTCAAAAATAATCTGTTCTGATAGTAATTTACCTATTTTCTGTATGTTTTTAATTATAGAATCATAGAATAGTTAGGGTTGGAAAAGACCTTAAGATCATCTAGTTCCAACCCCCCTGCCATGGGAAGGGACACCTCACTCTAAATGTCACCCAAGGCTCTGTCCAACCTGGCCTTGAACACCACCAGGGATGGAGCATTCACAACTTCCCTGGGAAACCCATTCTGGTGCCTCACCACCCTCACAGTAAAGAATTTCTTCCTTATATCCAATCTAAACTTCCACTGTTTAAGTTTTAACCTGTTACACCTTGTCCTATCACTACAGTCCCTAATGAAGAGTCCCTCCCAAGCATCCTTATAAGCCCCCTTCAGATACTGGAAGGCTGCTGTAAGGTCTCCAGGCAACTTCTCTTCTCCAGGATGAACAGCCCCAACTTTCTCAGCCTATCTTCATACGGGACATGCTCCAGCCCCCTGATCATCCTCGTGGCCCTCCTCTGGACTTGTTCCAACAGTTCCATGTCCTTTTTATGTTGAGG
>JANHGB010068987.1:0-20921 GCA_026283785.1 Coracopsis vasa
GGAAAGGAAAGGAAAGGAAAGGAAAGGAAAGGAAAGGAAAGGAACTCTTCAAGCAAGTAGTCACGTTACAAGAGGAGCTTCACAGGCAGTGCAGTGTCTGGGAATATGAGCAAGAGATCAATGCGTGGTGGTGTGCGTTGTCACACGCTGAGTGACAGCCTTGCCTTCAGACTTGGCAAACGGAAGGCAAGCTTGCTTCCAACCCTTAGCTGACAGACTCAACTAACACAAGACTAAGGAGACTTGGTTCTCATGTCTGCTCTGGGCAGCAGGAAGAATCTTCCCTTTCCTCCTGACATGCCTCTACATAACAGATGTGATACTCTGGGGCTGGAGAATGAAGAGCATGTGTAACGGGTAAGACCTAGGAAAAGCCAACCATCTAAAGCTGGTGCAATTGGAGACACCTCTGTGGAAACGTATGTAAGAGACGAAATATGCTGCAGAGCAATGAGAAGTGGTGAAAAAACTGTGAGAAACAGCCCTGCAGACACCAAAGCCAGACAAGGAGGGAAGCAGGGTGTTCTGGGATTGGTGCAGCTATTTCCCTGTAGTCCTTGGGAGAAATCACAGTAAAGCAGCAATTTTCCCTGCAGCCCATGAAAAGGACCACAGTGGAGCTAATTTTCTAAATAAAAAAAATGCCACTTTGAAGCAAGTCTTAAAATTTTGCTTAGAAAATCTCTCAGGGGAGCTTTATTTTATATAAAACTGATTGCTTAGCTTGGTCTTTATTAATGAAAATATTTCTTTCCACTAGAACACAATTATCTGTCTCATTGGCCATTCTTCATAGGATTTGCCATATTCTTATACCAATATTTCAAAAACTATAGAGATTTGGCAGTTTGAACTGGAATGGAAACTTTCTGGGGAAAGTGAAACAAGCCATTGGGAGATAGGAACAATCTTGTTTCTGTCTAGTCTCTTTCTCTAGGCTCATGAGATGACTCATTTACTCGCTTGGAGTCCCTGTCTTCATATGTGGATGTAGTATTCGTCATACAGATCCACTAAAAAATGAGACCCCCCAGTGTGGGAAAACCACATTTTGGGAGATGAGCAGCTGGTTAAGCATCTTGTGGGTTGGCTTTAAGTGTTGTCAACAAAGAAGAACAATTGGCACAAAGAAACAAAAGAAATTCTTCTTAAAAGAAGTTGACAGCACAAGAGAAATTTGTTGCAAATATCAGAACCAGGGTTGGTTGTGTACACAGCTTTTTGTACAATACATTTCAACCTTCATACATAGTCATGTGATAGCAGGGCAGCTCTGTCCTAATTTTTCATGCTCTATATAATACCTTGTCCCATAGAGATCCCATTAACTTTCTATCTGATTTATAGCAACCCCAGATTCCTCCATTTCCTGAACTGAAACACTTACATGTATATCGTAAAGATATAATGCTACTGAGGTATGCTTACAACAAAGGTGAAGACCTAGATGCATACTGAAAGGGAATATGAGAAATATTCTGTGATCAAATTTTGAATAAATATTTTTATTTACACATTGGCCTCCTTCCTGCTCAGACAGCAGTGTATGAAGAGCAGCTTCATTGACAACAGTGCAACAACTACAGCAAGAAGAGCTTAACTGGGAGAAAAGTAAGGTTTTTATGAATTTCTATTCTGAAATGTGATTGAAATAAGGAAGAATCACTGCTTTTTATCTTCTGTTCTTCCTGAAAACAGTGGAGCACAACATATACCAGGAGTAAGATAAAATCACTCAGTCAAAACAACTACTGTGTGTTTGAAAAGGTAATAGCATTTGCTGTGGTTTACAATATCCCAGCTAAGGCAAAGAAAAAGATAATAGAATGCAGAAATATACCCTGTATTATGTAAAAGATCTGAGAGATTAAAGGCTGACTGTGATCTCGTTTACCCAAGATTTAAATTGATGACTCTTGTAGATATCAGTGGCCCTAACCTGCATTACAATGGCAGAGAGGAATATTCGATCATAAAATCTGAGGTCTGATGTGTTACCTACCCTAACCTAAAAGCCCTTCAGTATTCTGCAATGGTAGCCTTTCCATTTGAACTTGACAAGTTACACAATTATTTGGTGCCTCAATTTTCCCAATAGTAAACTGAAGACTTCTGTGAGTGTCACAGTGCCACCGAGAAACTCAATAATAGTGAAATGATTTCAGTGTCCAAATTACAGGCACTAAAAATAGATTTCTTTAAATGGCATTCTCTGCATGCAACATCAAGATTCTGAAACTCTCCCTTCCTGTTCTAGTTAAATAGAAATATTTAAAGATCTTTTCCCACTTAAGGTAAGTGCATTTATTGCTCCCTGAGGGGTCCCACTATTTCCAGTGACCAACTGAAATCACATGGAGTTGCTCACTGGCATTTCCAGTCTAACTAGTGAAAATCAATTGCTGAATTTAGCTGCAGTGTTGTCAGTAAATAGGCATTCTGATCTAATTTCAAGGTCAATGCACATCAAGCTTAATTAAAATGGTGTGTTACCCATTGTTATTGAACTGTCTAAAATATTCAAGAGGACTCTGAGGACTCCAGCATACATTGAAGCTATAGAAAAACTGGCAATAAACTTTTTTACTGTACTTTCAAATCTATAAGAAAAGAGTAAGAGGACTAGAGAGCTCTTACTACTGCTTCCGTTTCTACTATTCATAAGTTATTGGAAACGATTATCCCAGAGAGCTTCTTGGTGAAGCTGAGCTGGCTAAACCCAGCACCGCCACTGAAGAAAGGGTCCACTTTTCTCCAGCACCTAGCCTGCTGTGCCCTCCAACACATTGCATGCTGCAAGTGTGAGTCTGTGCGCTGAACGGGGAACCTGGTCTAAGCTAAACCCAAATGAGAAACAACATAATTCCTACGCTTGGATTTCATGTTGAGTGTATAATTGCTTGAATTTTCTTCAAAATAACAAGATTAATTTTCCTCCCTTGTACATTCTTAAGGCATGCAAAATCGTTAAATTTTGTAAAAACTAATTATTTTCATTGCTAGAAGAGAAGCCATCATCTGCAGCCACCGTGCAATTTCATTACAGGAGAACTAAGATTTTTTTTAAATATTTAACAAAATGACCTCCTGAAGCACATACAAAGAAAGTACCAGGAAGGTATAAATTAAGGTGAAAGAAACAGTGGGAGTCAATTCTCTTTTCCCACCTCCCTAGTTACACCCACTGAATACAATACTAATATGAGTCTCTCTCCTTGCTCCCACTGCCTTCAGTGAGATCTGAGTTTGGCCTATTATCTGACTCACTTGCATTGGATGTGATATGACATCATTTAAGTAATTGTTTAGCCCAATGGGACTCACTTTTTCCACCCACTGGCTTTGTACGCAAAGGCAGAATTAAACCCACTGCATTGACTTTCCCTGTATTGGCATGTCAAAAAACGTTCAGAGGGCAACATCATTCCTTTTCTTAATTAATACGAATATGAGCAACTCTTCCTTTGTGAAATATTCATTGAAAATTTGCTTATAAATATTCATAAATGTTAACAAATAAACTTTATCACACCAGTGACACTTAAGGAAATGAGAATACACACACACAGAGCTATACTGTATTACAAACCACTGCTATCATGACATGCTCCAAATGAGATTTATCCCAGATGTCTTGAGCACAGATGATGCCAGTAAGATGTCTCCTTTAGACACATCAATGGCTGTTTGTGGCATAATAGCACTACCATGTTTTAATAATTTAACTACTCCCAGCATAAGCCTTTGTTTATTTCCTCAGTGTTTATGCAGCGATGTATCACACATTCTTAACAGCAGATGAACTGCTTGCAATGACATTCCTAATGCTGGAAATCTGAGCATTTGTACCTGTTGTATATTCAAAATTGTCTCCATTTTCCTCAGCATCTTAGTGCTACAACAGACTTGCACTGGGAAAAAATAGTTTTTATTTTAAATGGTAGCTGCATGAGATGCTTGATGAAACTATTAATAGTTCAGATTATTTTCCTTGCTCTCTTACCTAAAATAGAGCTAACAAGATGATGACAGTTCATTCTGAAACTCTCACACAGCTTATTTCTGGGCTGGATCTTCACCAAGACCAGCTCCAGCTTGCTGCCCTGAATCTGGAGATTGACTTGATCCCTCAGATTGGCCAGCAGCCCCCCTGCCTCTCCTGGATCAGACTCAGACACTCTTTCTACCTTTGTTCCTCTTCAAATAGTTCCTAACATGACCCTGAGGTGGGTTATTCCTTTCACAATGTAACTGTATGTTTCACAAAGCTGGAAGGTTCATCAGCCCCAAACTGCAAGTGGCCAGCACAGGAAGTGGGGAGTCCTTATCTCCCAGTGCTCTTCCTGCTTGTGCTGCTCAATCAGGACATTAAAGCAATGACAAACTCCTTGTGCCCCAGCTTCTCTATCTTGAAAATGAATGGATAATCTTTTGTATCTCAACAGAGGAGTCATCTGAGATTTTGAAGGATACACAAAGGTGTCAGATCCCCACATGCTGCTGATGCTTACAGAGTGCTGGGTGCCGTGAATCAGTCCTGGTCCTTACAAACATCCTCCAGATGAAGACTGTTAGAGGTGCCCCTTTCCATTTCCAGCACTCCTCCTAAAGTGCTTTTGAGCTGCGGAAGTCAGAGAAATTGAAAGATTAAAATGACTGCATTTGAAAAAGAGCACAGAAGCGTGGTCACAGGAGTGGCCTATGTGAGACGTTGTTTGTCCTGCTGCTCTTCATCTCATGAGGCCAGATCCGGGATTCTGTGCACCCTTTCGTTTATAAGCTGACACACCGCTGTGGAGAAGGTGCAAGACCAAGATCCTGCAACACGCAGTTAATGAGAGACTTTTTCTAGCTCATAGGCACTCAGGAGGTTTGGTGGGGATTCCAGAGCTGACTCCTGGGGGGAAGTGGGTCTATAGCTGCTCAGTGAAGCATTACCTTGGTTTGATAAACAGGGCACTCTGAAGTGAGGTGAGGATCACTCACGAGTGGTTTTGAACAGAATGCTTTTACAGGAGAGTAATTAATCTAATTTAGTCAGAATTTTCACAGAAATCTCATAGGAGAGCTGTGAGCAGAGGAAAAGAGAAGGAGCCCTTCAGAATGACTGTGCATTGGCCAGTTTTATATTCACCATGCAGCTTTACTAGGGAGTAAGAAGAAATATCTGGATTTTAACCTGATACTATAGAAGCTGCTGTTAAGAGGTACAGCAAAGGTTATCAGGCATCTACATGAGCAGTCCTAATGGCAACCACTGTGTAAGTGAGTGATCACCAATGTAAAAGCTTTGCTGTGGGGTTTTATCATCTCAGCAGATTAATTTTTAGTATCTGACAAATGAATCATCAGATAAAGCTGTGGCAATTGCCTACCTTAGCAGGCAGTTATTTCCCACACCTTTGTCTTGGTGACATTCAATGTAGGGTCATTTTTGTATGCCACTTTCACTGCCACCATCACTGCAGGCACTGCCCACCAGATCCCAGCTAAAAATCAGCATGGCAAAGGATTTGCCACTACAGAAAGTCTGAAATTACCACCTGCAGAGTCCTTGTCAGAAAATCAGCCACAAAAGGCAAGGAATCACTGCCAAATGCATTGCTGCAGAGGGGAGACATATAAGTAGCTGTAACTGAGATATTCACCATGATCTGTATGTCCTAATCTAGGCTCAGTGTGCAGCAAAGTGATGCTCAGACTGATTGATCTGCCAGCTAAGCATAGCCAAAATATATCACAGATATGAAATGACACCAAACTCACAGAGTGGTATCATGAAGACTGGAATTAATCATCACAGTGTATTGTGGGATGGGGCTATACTTTATGCTGGCTTTTACTTTTGCTTACTTACCATTTCTCCTCATTCTTCATGTCCTCATGCATACCCTGTGAGACACCCCTCATATAGCAGCTTGTTTTCTGCAGTACTGAATCATTTCTTTGAGTTTAGCTGAGAATTTTCTTACCAAAGGATATGGATGGAGAGCAGGGAACATCCTTGTAGATGTTTTCTGTGCAATTGTGTGCATGCCCCAAGTCCTCTTGGGTATTAGTGATTGCCGTCGTGAATCTTAAGAGCAACAGGTATATGAGCTGTAGGGAAGGAAAGAGCTAAGGATAAAGGTTAGCTTCTGTTGATTGAAGAAAATAATCACATTACAAGGGGAAAAGAAGAGAGGCACAGTTAAAACTTGCAGCCCAACTTATCTCTTTGTGGTGCACTGGTTTTGCGACAGTTTCTCTCTCAGTTAACGTCCCACACCAAACTGCATCAGGCAGGGAGCATAAAATAAAAACAGGATTGAAACATATTTTAAGTCATCAGCAGTTTACTGCAGTCCTTGAGTAAACTGCTCAAAAACTTCAAGCTGTCCCACCCTGTGTTTTCTTTCCTCAAGATCATGGATAAAGGTTGCAGAGGACATTGTGTGGCTGTGTGGAATCTTCCCTGTCCAGATCTGGAGGCAGAAGATGCTGGAGATAGGAGGATGGCTCTGGTGCTAATCACAAAATTTAGACGTGTCATCCCTTCTTCTGCCACCACCAAAAAATCTCGTGGTCTATTTCTTAACCTGTTGCACAAGCACAGCCTGAAAGGGGGTGAGTTGCTAAGGAAGGACCAGTAGGCAGCTGAACCTGTGGTTCAAAGTTGGAGATGGCTCTGTACAAGGATTTGTGCCAAAGTGCCACAGAGTTGGTCTGGAAGCACCAATCCATGTCACGAGAAGAGGTCACTTTTCCCAGGCTGCCAGGAAGATGTATATAATGAGTCTCACACTGTAATTCCTGTTCTGAATGCCAGCAGCCCTATGTAAATGTTCATGAACTAAGAGAAATAAAGCAGATAGATATCATCAAACAGTGAAACCTCACTTTAAAGTGAGCTGTTGAGTCAATAAACCCATTTCCCTCACCCCCCTGCTTTCCACATACTTAGCCAGCACCAGCTGTGGCCCAATTAAACTCAACTGCTTACAGAAATGGATCTGTTACAAACAAGTACACAGTGGATTATGATTGTAATCACTTAAGAGGTCACAGCAGCTCAATGCTTGTGTTTCCTGATTTCTGTATGAGACATAGGACCAAAGCTGACCCAGTTTGAGTAGCTACAGACTCTCCAGCCCCTTGTTGTTTATTATGATAGTAAAATACAACTTGCTTGTGGTGTCAGTGAGCAACCTGGCACTCTTCCTCTACGTATTGACTCTCTTAAATTAGTGCAAGAGGTAGATACTGCTATCAGATTAAGAAGGAGTGCATAAGAGTAGCGGACAACGAGTTGTTACTTGCAATATCAATATAGTCATAACTCCAGGCTACTAACTCAAGTGAACTAAACATGAAATGGTGGAAATACCTTGGTCCTGGTGCAGATGGGGAAAGAACCTACAAATCCAAAGATTCTACAAGGTAAAATGTAATGTGCAGCTTAAATCAGTGTCTCCCATGGTGAGGTCAGGAATGTGCCTCTGCTGTCCTGCTGTGACCAGCACCTCATGGTGAGAATGCTGCCCCCTTTGTGGGGACACCACTTGCTCTCTAAAATGTCTCAGGGATTTCAACTTTATGCCTGGGGGAATAAATTCTGGTGTGCAAGGCATTTTACAATGGCATTTAATATTTTGCTATTTAAGACATGTAATTGTTTTCTGTCATGACTCTACCAATCCTGCCAGCTAAGAAAGATATTACAGACATGAAGTGCAGCCCTTTTTCTTCTTTTGAGTTCTTTTCTTTATTGGTCTTCCCTCAAGGCATTAGCCTATAATCTACAACGCCATCTGCTTTGTTGGGCTATAAGCCAGGTCTCCTTATTAAATCAGCATGGAGTAATTTACAGCATTGTTTCTGCCGTGTGACAGAACTGTATCAGGGAAGCAGAGACAAAGATGCTTTTGTGCTAGAGCAGAATAAAACACACATTCCAGGTCCTGTATATTTCAGCAATGAAAGGGGTTAAAAATGGGGTTCCCCTTCTCTTGAAGTACTTTTTCTTCCTGTTTGGTTTCTGAATAATATTGTGATCTTCAAAATTGCTGTTGAATGAGAAGCACTGTGGCAGGGCTAGATTGTGGAACAGAAAAGACCGGTGGCATTTTTAGGATGTAGGGCTAAGGTGAAGATGTGAGAAGCTACAGCAAGAAAGAGCAGGAGACACTCATTAACTGTAAGAACCAGATAAAACCTCTCCTTTATTATAAGGATTGATGAGATTTCTGCTTATTCTAAGCAGAAATCTGCCTCTCCTCTGTGCCTCCTTTAGCTAAACATACTTGTAGCTGCAGCTACTTTGTCTTGAAAAGAAAATCTGAAGTGACTGCTAGAGAGCCACAGTTTATATTAGACACATATACTTGAAGCTGTTTTACTCAGCTGTCTGAAGGACTGTAAGAAAATAGCTGCATGATGTAGCAATTTCAGTTCTTGTTTTACATGCATATAAAACAAAAAAACTCCCAAATATTACCTTCTAGTTGGAACAGCAGCTGACACCTTCGCTATTAAAAGCCACTTGAAAGGGTTGAAAATGGCTTCCAAAGTCTTGTAAAAGTTTAATTAAATTTTTTGTTGTTTTCCACCCTCTGCTCTATATTTTGCTCATTTTCACGTTGGACAAGGGGATGTTTTTTAATGTTTTTTATTAAATTAATCTCAATATTTGCTGGGGCTTTGGGCTAGAAAGCATAATTGCACTTGTTAGTGGTGTGAATATTGAGCATTATACAGAAAGTAAGCTATGTTAAATGCAGCAATATATGATAAAAGATAATCTGTGAAACAATAACACCAAATGATGATGATGATGATGACGATAGTAATAATACTAGCAAATAGGATGCCTGCAGGCTGTCACAGTTATTGTATTTCAGAACAGAGTTGGAAAAATACATGTTAATTTTGCCAAATATTATTTAATATCAATCTATGTTATCAAGTATAATATATACTAAACTACCCAGAAACCATTTAATGAAAGTCCAAGTAACACCTCTCTGAATCACTAGGACTTATAATGAGCAATCAGATGAAAAAGATCCAACCAGTAGTGACCCGGCCAGTGTTTACAACCAATGAACCTGTTGTAAGCAGTCTAGTGACTGCAAAGTATCTTTAACAACACGTTGTTAGAAGCCCTAGGCCTACAGGCAGCTTTAGAACATAAAAAAGCAATAAAACACTTCTCAACCTTTTATGAGTGACATAGGCCATGAATACACTTTACTCAGGTCACGAATGTACTAAGAGTAATCTGGCACTCACCAAAATATACAGATTATTCCAGGGTATTTTAATCCTGCAAGAGTAGATTTCACAAGAGTAGATTTCATCCTATGATGAGATTAAAAAAAATGAAAAACCCTACTAACAACAACAAAAAATGGAATTATGGTCTAATGGAACCTGACTTTGCATTTTTTCATAATTTACCTTGGAATATTCAGGTTCACTGGCTTGTGAAACTGGTTTGGAAAACTCCAGTCTAACCCCTTCAAATGGTCCAGAAATTATCCAAAAGGATCATATGCCATTTCTTTTGTGTATAGCTGATTCTGAATAGGAAGCTGCAAGAATTCTGAGTCATAGTAATTTTGTATTTCTGTCATTCTTTTAATTCGTAAAAGAGCTGGTTGGAACATTTTTAGTTTATGATGATGTAGGCTAGTGTTGTAACACATGCAGAGCCTCAGGACATCAGGACCTTGAAAATTAAAGGTGAAAAGAGGCATATCCAAAAGCTAGTTTTGTTTTCCATGCATCTGAGACCTTGTGAAAAAAATATTTCTTAATATAACTTTGCCCCAAATCACGTCAGTGTTGTTAGATTAGTTATTGTGTTCAAATATCCATCATAATTTTGTTAAAAGCTAACAAAAGCAACTTGGATAAGCGTGTCAGTAGCATTATACAGCAAACTGATCACCTACTGTCATTAAGTATGAAAGCAAATTCTTCAGCTTCAGCTGAACCTGCAGACAGTCTGAAAACTCTCTTTCTGCATTTTTTAATATTCTTGCGTTCCATCACTTTGGCTGCACAACTTAAAGACAAATAGTTGTATTAAAGGCAGCAATGAAAAATGACAATGTTCTTGTTAACCTAAGCACTGCTACGTAGAGTTAAAGTAAGTCTTTTAATTTTTCAGATCTTTTGATACTTGGGGTTTTCAGTGTCTTCCGAGTAAGTGATACCAGAAAACTTGTCTCTAGAGATTAAATAAACAAAAAAGACCCAGATGACACCATCCTGAGAATTCTGGATGCACAATCTAAAAGATTTTATTAGAGAGGGTAGAAAAGGAGAAAGGATGGAAAGAACTCTTTGTCTAGAATAATAGACTAAAATATAGTTGTATAATTATTAATAATATTAGAATTATTTTTCTAAGTATATATGCTTAGGATGGAATCTGAAGTTTTAGGGCTACAATAAGAGTTATATTTTGCCCAGAGTTCATTCTCTTTTAAAGCCTGTTAAAGTCATGTAGATGCATCCATCGGCTATTATACTGAGAGAATGTGATGACAGGAGACATCTTAAGAAAAGGAAAAGCCAAAGGATGGCAAAGAGAGGTAGGATTAGTATAGATTATGGCACTCATTTGTCTGCATGAAGGACATTTGCTGAGTTGTAAGATTTTTAAATTATACTGAACTTCAGATGATCTCCATGTCTGAGATCTCTGAATAATCCTTACCTTCAAGTGCTTTTGCAAAAGGTGGAGGAACTCCACTACCACTGATGGCAGTTGTCAGTGGTTTCCCAAGGCTATATTTTTCACCATTCTTGAGTACCTAATTATTATCCAAAGTGTTTTGCTCTATAAGGTTTAAAAACCTCATAAATCAGGATTAAAAGAGTGACAAACCCGAGTCCTTTCAGAAATGACTTCTGTCTGGTTCCTTGAACTGGAAATTCATATCTCTAAAATGATAATTGAGCCAGTGAAGGTTTTGGATTGAAAGAGTCAAGAGTATCAGAACTGAAAATGAAAAGTGTTATCAGTGGCTAAAAGCCTGATGAAAACTGTTCTGATAAGGTTGAGTAATTATCTGGCAAAAATACAGAGTAAAATTATCCTCAAAAGGAATGTTTGCTATGGGTTAAGGCCAGAGATTCATTTTATTGAAAGGCTTCCTACAGCCTTCTCAGGAAAGACAGCGGACTTGGAACAGTGCAGCGGTCTCTAATGGAAACGTGAAGAAATCAAAAGGCCAAGCCCCATCCAAGAATAGTGACAGGTGGGATGTTTAGCCAAGCACGGTCAGGGATGGTTTTAACTGTTGGTTGTACAGAAGAGTAAAACTGGCAAAAGACATTTTCTTATATATTTTACTAAGAACATTTTAACCCCCTCAAAAAGTTGTAATTCTCATGTGATTTTACTGTACGCTTGCATTTCAGTAGAAATCAGCACCTTACAAGTAGATTTGCAGAAATTATGTTAAAAGGGAGGGAAGATAAAAAGCATATTTGTCTATGAAAAAAACCCTTGCCTTTAATAACGAGAAAGCTCATGTAATTCAAAGAAAAACACTCGTACATGGTACAAATCAGCTCTGACTGGAGGAGAGATGCCCTTTAGAGTTCAAATAGCTTAGACTTCCATAGCTCAAAAAGTTCTGTTCTATCCAAGGGGAAGGAAACCCAGGAATATTGCAATGGTTATTTCACATTGCACCTAAAACACTGGAATAACCTCCTGAATAGATTCTTTGAAAGGAAATAATTTACTCATTTTGAACCCATCTGAGTTCAAACATCGAACACTGAGGGCCTGAATGGTAGTTGGAAGAAAAAGGAAAGAAAATCCATCTCTCACAGAACACACAAGAGGAAAAAAACTGTAAAAGTATTCACCTTGCAAGGGGTTTAACAAATAACTAACAGCGGTGCTGTGGTTTCACACAATTCTATAGTGAACTGTGCTTTAACAGTGACATTTCAAGGAGTGGAATACAAACTACATTATATTTGCATCTGGGGTTATCCTGCAGTACTACCCCCAATGGCATGATGATTCTCTGCAGCCAAGACAGAGCGTTCAGTAATGGCAGGAGAATGCATTCCTGCTTAGAACGAGGTTGCTAATTGATTCCCAGTCATTTGTTGTTATCATATAGAAAGATCTCTGTGAAAGCTGTGAAGCTCTATAGCTTTACATTGCCTGGGCTGCATCAGTGCGAGTGATGCCTTATCCCCATCCTGAACATCCCCTGGGCTTGAAGTTTTAAATTTTTGTAATCTGAGAAATGTGTTGTTACCATTCATGTGGAAAGGCTACGTCACACTGAGCAGTCTGGAGCAGTAAACATGCCCAATGCCCTCTTCCTTCTACAGACACAGATAGAAACAGAGAGGAAGGGAAGAGACGGATGCTTGCAGCTCTTTGACAGCCAGTCCCTTGAAAGGTGCCTTGTTCTATATATAGTACCTGCATACAGTTTTCAGCTGCTCACACCTTGCAGTAGCAAAGAGGAAGAGAAGCTGTGGATTCAGCTCAGCTGCAGCACTTTGAGAAGAAGAAAGAGGAGTGAGTTTTTTTTTGTTCTGAAGAACAAAGTTTCCTCAAGCACCACTGACTGGAGGCATCATCTGGAGCAGAGACACAGGGCACCATGAAAAATAGTCCATTTCTTTACGCAGTAGTACCTTCTATGGGACTGGACCAACCGACACCAGCTCATTTGAATTATTTCTTAGAAGAACACTGAAAAGATGCCAAAACATCACTGCTCTGGCTCACTGGCTATGCAAATCACAAAGAACACAGCTTGTCTTAAGCTTTCCCACAACATGGAAAACATACTGTCATGGATTCTCTTTCTGAAGAGCTGTATCCTAATCTATATTCTTCCCCATCTGTGGACATGTCTGCACAGCTCCAGCCCTCTGGAGCTCCAGATCCAGACAGCTCACCCAGAGATTTGTTTGGCAGGCCCCACCATAAAGCAAGCTTCGTTTACCTCCCCAGCTCTTCCTTTAGCAAGACTGTTGTCGAAATGGGAAAATGAAGAACATTTTGCAAATGCAGGGTCACTTCTTTGTTAGAGACCCTCAAAGACAGAGACATGCAAGGAAGCTTGGAACTTTTACTTTCTGAACTTCCAAAATATGAAAATCTTCAGAGGCTGATCCATAAATAGCCACTTGTCAGTCAGTCAGCAGTGAATGTTTCTGCTGTTATTATACAGATCTTGCAAGCTCAAGTCAGTGGCTAAAAAAGTACTAAGCACAATGAGTTTTATTCCATTGTTATTCAATACACATCTCAGGAGAGGTGACTAAGAGGTGAATGAGAGATTTCAATGTATCTTCTTAACTCTCTAATTTAGCACACAAAAAATAACTTTGGTGCAGAACATCATTTAAGATCTGGCTGAAACTCTTGCAGGGAATAATTCTTTAATAAATTTGGTCTGTTTTCCTCCTAGGGTGAATTTACCAAAAAATAACAGCAAACCAATACATACGTTTGTTAACTGCAGCCACTCTGACCCTATGCAAATTCATTTCAGTTTATGGTGCGTTCTTGAGATATTTGCTATGAAGAATAGCACTGCTCAGGCAATATACAAGCTGTTGAGCTATGGGAAGTTGATGAATTTTTTTGCCGCTCACTGAGACTACTTCTGATTGTTAACACCAATTTAAAAATTCATATGCAAATAAACACATCAGTAGAGATGTTTCTTCCAAATGTTTACAAATTAAGTTTAATTCAGCAGTATTATCTGTAGGATACATTGACACAATGTATTTCTGCTCTAGGTAAAAATACATTAAGTACTTTGGGATCTAAAGGATTTAGGTTATTTTTCTATGTTGATTTTCATAATAGCCTATCTTGCTCTGTATCAAAACCAGTGGACTTAGCTTAGACACTTCTGTATGCTATACAATGTAGTCATGCACACTCTTTCTCCATGTATTTGTCAAAGTTTAAGTAATTTTGACTAGGATGTGTACTACAGTAAGTATTGTTACCATAGGTAGGCAGTAATTTAATTCATTCTGCAGTGCTCACATAGATTGCATCCTCCTGTGACAAAAGAAGGGCGTCAGTCACTCTACCAGTGTCCGTAGAGGAATATTTCACCTCCTGTAGGCCACTTTCTTCTTGCAGATTTTCTGCTTGTAAGAGCATACTACATTTTGCAATCTTTCAGCTGAAATCAACACAGCATTTTCTTGGGAATATTTACTCTGAAATATCTTACTGAATAGCCACCTTTGATGGGTTGTCTCAATTTTGATACATTAGGTTTGAAGAACATAAAAATGCTGCACTTACTGCATGAATAAATCTCTTTTCATTTTCTCAGGTCTGTTTTTAAGACATCGATACCAACATTTCATATTCATAGTGGAACTCACAAATGCCTCCTCTCCTAAATCAAATGTAAAGGTTCACCCTCCCTGGGAGCATGTAACCAGGGCCAGCTTGTCTGGTCTGGACATGAGAGAGGAAGGTGGGATGAATGATGGGTCTCCAACAATGCAAGAAAAAGTCTATCAGACACAATCAGCCTTGTGTAGAGCAGATAGGTGCTGCAGACAAGGTCATGGTAGTGGTCATGGACAAACACAAAGGACACATGGATGCTGAGCCATGATGTGCTCCCAGTGATGTGCAGTGTGGATATTACAGACACATTACTCCAGGGATGCCAAGTCTGGGCAGCATCAAAAAGACTCACTGGTACACACTAGCTGACCCAGGAGCCAAGAGTTGCTTCCCATGGTGCAAGCCCAGTATCACTGCACAATTGTACATGACTACTGGTTAGGTGCCAAAAGACGAATTGTCAGCAGCCTCACTCCAGACTATTGTAAAGCTGGGGCATTTTATTTCCCAGCAATATATATATGGATGCACAATTTATTGTTCCTCTCTTTTTACATTTTCCCCTACTCTTTTAATCCCTAAAGTTTTTAATTAACTGTTTCTCTTTCAGAAGTAATTTTCCCTGAAGTCTTAATATTGTGCTGTTCTCAGAATTAAGCAAAAAGTGATCTTGATTTGGGACTCCCATTTCATTATTGCAATGCTATTGTATTTATTAATGGTGGGGAATACAGTGAAGCAGGTTGAACATTTTAAGTAGTATCTTAAGGGTTTATTTTGTTCATCTTGATAAAACTTTAATGGCAGTGATTTTTTTCTCCCTAGCTTCTAGCTTTTCACCTAATTTAGGGGATTAGGTTTTGTTCTGGACCTTATTTTGATCCTGACACATGCTGTATTTCTTAGAAAGCTATAAGAAAGAGTTGTATGGATAATAGACGTCCTCAGGGGCCTATCACAGGAAAATTATAAAGGCCTTCACTTCAACAGACTTTGGTGGTAACACTTGGGCTTTTGTTACAATTCCAATACATTTTTCATTCCAATATGGATATCACTTTGCTTGCACTGTTGATAATTTGAGTCTTTTACTTTGATCAAGGGAGATCATCCTTACAATACAGTGTTCATATGCACTCAAGCTGAGCTCCTGGAGGCTTCAAATCTTTTTAGGATGGCAGAAATTAGCCAGGCTGGGAGAAATGTAGATTTATAGTTGCATGAATGAAGTTTCCTTTTACAAGCAACAAATTATTTCCTTCTCAAAATCTCCAATCTTCCCCCTGGCCCCACACCCAAAAAAAGGCTTTGTATTGCTTAATGTATATTTTTATTTTCCATTTAGTTGCTTTTGGAAAGGGAACCTGACAAACAGAGACACTGTTAGAAGCAAAAGGCAGTGATTTGTCACTGACAGTTCATCATTAATTAGCATCTTATTTGATCTGAAAGATTGAGGGGAGAGTAATAGAAGATGGAAACGAAAAACCCAAAGTGAATATAGAAGAATATACCACAACATCCACACACAGCTAAGCTAGCAGTAAACAAGAGGCATCCTCTGATTACGCAAGTGAGGAGCATGCAGCCAGTGACCACACAGACAGATCCAGGCAGACAAATCTATTTTAGGCCTGAGCTCTGCAAGTTCAGAGTAACAAGTCTGCCTTTGCAAGGCTGTGAATAGGACACCCCAGGGAATACAGACATACATAGGTTTTGAGCCCAAATAAAGCTATGCTTTGTCAACCACTTGTTACACATTTCCATGAGGAGAGGGGAAAAAGAAAAACAAAGGTAACCTCCACAACCAAACCCAGTATTTGACTTGCCAGCTGAAAGTGGTTCATTTTGAAAGAAAGAGTTCGTTTTGTAAGAAGGTTTTGGCCAAGTTTGTGAGGATTATCAAGTAATAGTTACTTACAATGAGAATAATATCATTATACATAGTGCTTGGAGTTAGTGGATGCAGGTCTGACTAGAGGAGACAGGGAATGAGGTTTGCAAAACTGAGAAAAGGTGTGTGTCGTACCAGCTGCTGCTGCTGGGACCAGAGCAGCAGGGTAACCTCATCAGTAAATCAGAATGTGACCAAAACACCAGTGAACAAAGTATTATCTGCACTAGTGGTAAGAGCTACACCCCTCATAATTTACAGCAACACGTAATTCAGGGAAAAGGCAGGAGAATTTCCCCTATTTCACAAATGGATAACTGGGAGCAAAATTAAGCATCTTCCCTAGATTCAACACTTGAGCAGGACCCATGTTTTCACTAGAAATCAGATTTGCCATTGCCTTCACGTGTCTGCAGTCCTGGAAAGGTGGTTTTTGGTGTTATCTTATTAGCTAGAGCTGCTGCAACGTTAAGGAGCAGACATACTAGTCTGTCTCCCATGGAGATCTGCTCTTCTCATGCTAGTTCTTCTGATAAGATGAAAGAACAGTCACTTGTTAATGAAGTATATGGTTCTTGTTTGGATGCAGAGAAATATAATGAGAGTTTAAAATAAATGCTGTGAACCAAAGTGGAAGCCTTCAGGTAATATAATTATTCAAGGCTTGGCCAAACATCAAATCAGTAGAGATGGAATTTTGCAGGTTCTGAATTATCATTTGAACAGCAGCCAAAAAACTAGTATGACACAATCTCTTGCTGTCTTTAATTAGCTACTAAACTGAAATATCAGCAATAAGGTCATCATGGAAAGTTAAACTCAGAGCCTTTCAAAGCTAAACATATTTGATCAGAATATCTATTTGAAAATAATAAATCTCAAGGTATGCAAAGTCACTTGTTGTGAGTAGCAAAAATATAGCCCCTATTAAAGGGGTCCAAGATCATGAAGCTGGACAAGGTGGGGGCCCCCAGCCTAATGCAATGAACACATCTTGTACAGACTGACAGGATCAGGCTCTTCAAAAAGTAGTCAAAGAGTGAGAAAGAAGGTTGAAAGGCTGTAATAACAAGTCTTTTTGGTCATCTCTTCGGGAAATAAAGATTATGGCAGGATAAAGTTTATATACATCATCTCAAGAAAGCAATAGTGTGATCTGTCCTTAAAAGTCCCATGATCTCTCAGAAAAAAAATAGCCCAGTGTTTTATGACCCTGTTTCTTTTGAGAATGTGTGCACTTCAGAGCTATTGTTGTACAGTGGAGTACTTCCATTGGAGTTAGAGCTCCCCAGAAGGCTGGTGCACTCCTCAGCTTGAGGACATTGAAGTCTAAACTGTGAACCTTGACAATAGTGGTCATGCTGCTAGGGCAGAAAAAACAGAGGGAGAAGGGGAAGGTCACAGGGAAAGGTGAAGGTATAATGGGGCAGAGGGAGTCATTTGTGTAGCCTTCCAGGATTACTTTGCTCTTTCTAAATTTTAATTTTAATTTTCCCTTTTTTTTTTTTTTTTGTGGTCTCATGCATTTAAATTGCATAACCCATGATCTGTCCCAGAATTACGGGGCAGTTTCTGGATACAGGCACCTGAAGCAATAATCCGTTCAACCCAGAGGGTGTTACACCACAGCCTGCTACAGAAACTCCCTAATCAGACAGTATCAAGCTACCTAGCTTCTTCCTGACCACAGCAGACTAAAAGTTCATTAGATTTGCATCTTCTGATTGTTCCTCAAAGAGTGCACAATCTCTAAGCCAAAGTCCTACACAGTGACTGCATCAAAACCAGTCTTCCTTCTACTGTGAGGATAAGCATTTCTCCTTATACAGAGGTATATTTAAGAATCACCAGGGTGGCTCTATAGTACTAAGAAAGTTGCTATGGTAATTTCATAATTAAACATCACTGTAAATTGCCAACCATGATCCTCACACAAATGAATGTTTTTTGGAAGTACATTTTCATTTTGGCAGGCTTTAATTTATGCTTTAGCCTTATTGCTCCTGCTGTAAGAAGGATTTACATGCCACATGAAGTAAGAACTGTTACTGGAGATACCTGCCTTGCTCGTGATGAATGAACAACACCAGGGTCCCTAATTCTATCACAGTGTGACAGTGCATGGTACAGTGCTCTGGGTGTGGGAACTGTGGTATGTCTGGGGAAGGGAAGTCTCTATTCTTGTTCAAAGCCAGAGTTACCCACCTATCTGCCTTTCAGTGCTGCTGCTGATCACCCTGATTAGATAAGTAGAAAATCATGTGTGTCCACAGCCTGGGAGGCTCCAGCCTCCCATGTTGCAGCTGCACCTTATGGACCTGGATGACTTAGCTTCAACAGTCTGTGTTTTCCAAATGTGACCACTTGTTCAGGAACCTCAGCTCTGACAGTCAGGGCTCTGACTAGCTGCACTAAACAGGTAAAATGATGAAACCACTTTGAACTCCATTCAGTATTTTTGATGACTGCTGTTTTGCTTCTTTTATGTCTCTCAACTCTTAACTGGTATCAGAGTCAGTTGTTTTCATTTTCACATCTCTTAGCTCCTCTTTGTCTTTCATTTGTCATTTTGACCAGAAATCATCTCCTGCTGTCCCTCAGGCTGCAGTGCCCATCTCACTAATCGCATCAGATTTTCTGTCAAGTACTTCCCCGTTCCCTCCCATGTGGCTTTTTGCTTCAGAAGAGTTCACTGATTTCCGCAAAACCACATCACTGTTTTAAGGTCCTCCAGTTGCTGGGATGTTCTAAAAAAATTTACTAAATTAGGTGCCAAGTTTACTATATATCCCACAGATCAGTATTGGCTTCACCATCTCCTCTCACAAACTTAACTGTGCTTATTATCTATTAAAAGAAAAAGGCCATAATTTTGTCCTCTTTGTGCTATCGACAGATAAAGTCTGTAACTCTTGCTGCAGTAGCACACCTCTGGCTTATAGTCTAGACAGTGTGTAGATCCACATGCAGCAGATGCCATATACCCAGTCTAACTTTGGTTTCTGGTGCATGGTGATGCTGTTCACTGTAATCACATTTAGCTCCCATGACACTTGTCAAAAACCTCTCTGAAAACTTTGGATATAGAGTTAAAGCCTTTTGATTGCCATTCTTTGCTGTTGCAGCCACAAATGCTCTCTTAAATAAGAGCAGTCTTTCTGAGCAAGAAAGTCAAAAATATGCACAAAAGAAAGAGAGATTTCTCCTACAGAGAACTTACGAAAGGTATGAGAAGAAAGCAATTTGCATGAATTGACTTCTATGCAAATGAATAAATGAGTTTCTGAATGGATGAGCTTATGGAAAACCTAAAACTGCCATCCTTCTGCCTTTATAATATTAGTGAGAAGAAACTACTTGAAATGCAAACCATTTCTAAATGGTCAAAAAGAAGGGAATGTTTTCTTCTGTTTTAATAAATTATATTATATTACCACTGCTAATTGCCAGTGTTGTTCAGTGTCCTATATATGTTGCAGCACTTAAAACTCTTCTGAAAAACTCATGCAGTTTTTATAGGAGGTTAGCTGGAGCCATGAGACTTTCAGTAACCTCCTACCTGGATGCAGAGGCTTTTTGTTCATTCTGCAAGGGAAATGCTGATCTTGAATTGAGTTTCAGATTGAAGTTTGCCTTTTTTCTTCCATCAGTCAGGAGTATTTAAAACTAGTAAGAGTATGAGCAGAAGTACCTCCAAATACAAGCAGGCTGAGCAGGGAGCTGATTTGAGCAGACACTAATATTTAGTATTGTCCAATGCAACCTATTACATACAATTTTGCTTATAAAGGAAAGGTTAAAGAGTGAAATCAGAGCAGATGAAATTGTGTCTTAATCACTCATGCACTGAGATCCCAAGTCATCCAAGAACTTTGAGATTCAGCTGTTTTACCTTTGAATCCCTATAATCCAACCAAAAAATCCTTCTTCAGTGTAAGAAGAAAACATCATTAGAGTTTTCAAAACTGACAAACATAGCTTTCTCATTATGCTGTGTAGCTACACAGTGTAAATGTGTACTATGTACAAAGACTTTGCAGTATTTGAATGCTTGAGTTCTACACCCTCTCCTTTTCATTAGTGGTAATAGATAAATAAATCAGAAATGCATGTGGGAGACTTTGAAGAATTATAGAAATTAACTAATCTTGCCTTGAGAAGAATGGATGAAATAGCTCTATCTCTTGTCTGTATGTGTACTATAACTTATGAAACATTGATATGTATGTTTAGAAGCACACTCCCTTAAAACTCACAGCGTAATATATGCATATATGGTACTTCTGCCATGGCTTGTATCTATCAGCCCCAGGCTACCCATTGAGATGGCACACACAGGATCATGTTTTCATTGAATTAAATCTGGTATAATTGTAAAAATATTAGGGAAAATACTCTTCTCTGGTGCAGGTCAGCTTTATTAACTTCGGGAGTATGAAACCTACTTATACATGATCTGAGGAAAAGAGGAAAAAGATCTTGTTTCTCCCTTTAGCTACATAACATAATTGTGCTGGTAGTTGCTGACTTAATGCAAAAGTCCTTGAGTTTATCTCCCAAAATACAGACAACCTTCAGGTTGATATTGTAGTATGTAACAGCTGTTTCAAATGATTCTGCTAAAACTATTAAAAATGATAATGTTAAAGTAATTTATAATGGAATTCA
>JANHGB010068994.1:0-16081 GCA_026283785.1 Coracopsis vasa
GAGAGCAGAGTAGAGGGGCAGGATCACCTCCTTCGACCTGCTGGTCATGCTCCTTTTGATGCAGCCCAGGATACGATGATACACATATGGCCAAACATCCCCTCCCATCTGTGTGACAGCATCAGGACTGCCTGGACAACAACCAACCCACTTGTGTTTGTGTTCCGCAGGGGCTGTCCTGCAAACTGTCACGTGCAAGTTGGTTTACTCACAAAAGCCCTGCAGTGAGTTTGGTCACATTCATGCTTCTGCACTGGCTCAGCAAGCTCACATCCTCCCCGAGGCACACCTATGCCCATGTGGGAGACAGCAAGTATGTTAAGTCCGGTTTTCTTCCTATTTCCACCCTAGAAAATTACCTAACAACAAGTAATGACAGTGTTTTGGTAGCGTATAACAGCAGTGCTGTAATGTGCCAAGGCAAGGAAAGGCCTGAGAATGGTTTGACAGTAAACTGCTTGTATTTTAAGCTCTCAGCTCTCAGTTAAATGGAAGTTTCAAACATGTGGCACAAGTCCTTTTGGATCACGTTTAAAATAAATTCTGTGTGTTTGGAAACAGTGAAACTGGAAACTGCGACAACACATGGTGTGTTTGGGGGAAAAGATAGCAGGGAGAGAAGAAATAAGCCTATCTGGAGATCTTATCTGAGTTTTTCTTGGGAGGACAATTTATCCAGCCAGGACTGGAAGTTGATCATGGTTGGGTGGTTCCCAGCAGCTGCATTTGGAAAGGAAAGGGAGGCAGCAGCAGGCCAGGTAGATATCCGAGTACTTCCACGTCTGCTCCCTTCAGTTAAATACCAGATGTTAGGAGTTTGCTTGTAAACCTTTAGCAACAAGGATGAAAATGGAGCGTTTGCTGCGTTCTCTGCCTGGCTCTGTTTCAACACCAAACTGCACACACATCCCTGCTCACCTGCACTCGCCTGTTTGCAAGTGAAATGTGAGCCTCATGGCCATTCCCAGCACTTCTTAGTTTTCCTTTGTCTGTTCTAGCAGGACAAAAGATGGGAAAAGCTGGATCTAATGCATGCAAGAGGCCACAGTGGTCACTGGTGCCCTGGTAAGTGATTTAGGAGATCATTTGTTCAGCTTGCATAAAACTCCACGCTGCTGAGGAACTATATCCTGATGAACTGGATATATTTATGTATGTATTCCATATTTAAATATGACAGTCATGCTTATTGCACAACAGAGGCTTTTGTTCAGTTCATATGATACCATTCTTCCTCAAAGTCTTCGCTATCACAAACGATAACAGGGTGCAGTGACCTGCCTGTGTTTTGGCCTGACACCTGGGAAGCATTTTTATTACACAAGGTTTCCTTATCTGCTCCAGCAATAAAGCTAATGGAGCCAGGTGCCTTTGCCTTCCGTAATGCTGCTTCTCTCCCTGTCTGCCCAGGGGGCAAGCTTGGGGTAGTGCCGCATCTCCTTTTGGCAATGCTGTCCCAAGTCTCTGGCACCTGGGATTAGCAGTGAGGGACCAGGCATGGATTTGGTTTCTAATTAACATTTGCAGCATAGTGGAAATCTAATTTTAAATATATATATTTCTAAACATATATTTTTATAAATATAAATCATATCTATTAAATAAATAAAAAATATATATCTCTATGGGCCACATTTTATAAGCCCCAACTTGCACCCAAAGTCACTGCATTTGTGAGCAAGACACACTCACCTGCAGAAAAATCCCTTGGGCCTGAATGTGTGGAAATAATTTGGTGTCCTGTGCTATGCAGTATATTAAATGAATCACAGTACAAGAAACAGATGTTTATTCCAGTGAGTGCAGGAGTCCAGACACACAGTATTTGGTTTCTGTCTGTTACAGATAACGGGACAGAGCGGAAAAGTTGGGATTAAACATTCTACATGTGTAAAGCTTAAAAATGTAGCCTGGGTCCTGTAACTGGCCTTACCCTGGCACAACCCTGGGTGCTGGCACATGCCCTGCACATTACACCAAACTCTGAGGCTGTTTGGGTGCTTTAGTTTGGTGCCTGGCCACACTTTTTAACTTCAATGCCCAAGGGACAGTGATCCATAGCCCGTATCCATAAGAGGTCTTGGACCATCTGAGACCACATCTATGATATTTCAGGCCTTTGGACACTGCCCTCCTGAGATCTAACTGCACAACCGAGCCCTAGGCTTTTCAAATGAGCTGGTTTCCTTCAAGCAAAGGCTCCTTTTGTTCGGTCAGTTATTTTTACCTGTGAAACCAAAACTTTAGATTAGGAGTCAGAAAAGATGATATTTTTTGCCAAATGAAACATGGAATGCAAGAAGCTCCAGAGATGTTTGGGGGCTGGGGTGTCCCTGTCAAGTTAGCTGCTCGGCTCTTAGCAACTCAGTATGGGGAACGCTTACTCAGAACTCTGCAAGAGCAAACAAGAGCCTGAAAAAGCAAATGAAGCAATGAAAAGGGTCCCTGTAGAAAGACGGTGCATATCCAGGGATGCTCCTTGCTTGCAACCTTTCTGTCATGCACTGATTCTGTTATCATCAGCAGGAAGTCATTGCTCACATGGGTCCTGTTTGGGTCATTTCTAAAAGACCTGTGGGTCCAGGTGGTGCTCTGTGCTTGGGGTCCCTGAGGGGCCACAGCCTCTGGTCCCACAGGGTGGCTGTCACTGGAAAGCAGTGTGACACCAGCCCTCCAGCCCTCCTGCCACCCGCAATCACTGTCCTTCCCTGGCAGCAGTTGTGGGGAATGAAAAGCACCATTTTTATAGTTTAAAATCAGTCAAAACAGAGTTTTGCTCAGACAGAGCTCTGCCTCCTCCCACATTTCACTAAGAGCTGTATCACCACCAGTGCTTCCTGGCTGCGGCAGCTGGGCTTCACTCCTAAAGAAGGAAAGATCTGCTGCTTCTCTTCTGTTCCTGTTTGCATCCCTCACAGTGCTTGAAACGTGCTGTATCCTGAGTTATTCTTAAACAAGCCTTCCCATTGTTCGAGTCATGGGTTATGAATTCCATCCCTTTGAAGAAATATGACCCATGCAATGGAAAAGTGAGAATGATGTGAAGTCTGCACGAGATACTCATGGCGGTGACATACAGGAAAAGGATGAGTGCTTTGCACTGTCCTCATGAATGAAGCCACAGGAAGGAGGTGTGACAGGGCAGTGGGTGAGCTGCTGGGAAATTTCCACGGTTCCTAATGCTCCATTGGCTCAATTTACATCCTCACCCTGCATTTCCATTGACTGAAAGTGTTCCTCATAAAGGGCTCCTCTGGCACTGAAAGACTTGGCTCTGCTGGGAGGTGGGGGCTTTTCTTAATACCTAACACAAGAGATTCAGACCTAATTTGTGACATTTGTGTCATGACAGCCTGTGCTGAGCAGGGCACATATACATGAGTACACATCTCTTCCGGGGATGGGGTAATCCTGGTGCTGATCTCCTCTCTTTGGTGACCAGCAAAAGGACATGAGGAGATGGAATGAAGCTGTGTCAGGGAAGTTCAGATTGGTCATTAGGAAAAGATTCTTTACTGGAAGCGTGGTCGGTCACTGGAACAGGCTCCCTACAGCACCAAGCATGTCAGAGTTCAAGGAGCATCTGGAGGATGCTCTTAATCATCTGATTTAATCATCCTCTTGCGAGGAGCAGGGAGTTGGACTCAATGATCCTTACGGGTCCCTTCCAACTCAAGATCTTCTATGATTCAATGGCAATCATCAGTCCCTTGCACATCTCCCCACACTAGCACTGCTCCTTTATTCTCATCAGTAATGCCTGCTGGGTATTTGCAAGAGTGGGAGAAAACATTCGTGCTGCTAGAGACCAAAAGTGCCTCTCTGATGGCTGCAGTCTCCTCCTAAGGACACCACTAGCAGCCATGCAGGGTGTATTTGCCACAGCCAAAGACCTGGTGAAGGCAGGCACTGAGCATCACTGAATGCAGCCTGCAGCCTGGACTGTTTGGGGTTTGCTGCTGGGGCTCTGTGCCCCACACTGTCCCTGTGGCCACTTGGCTTTTTGCTCACTCAGCACCAGTAGCACCCACACTTGCTGCCACTGGTTGCAATACCCATTGCCAAGCCTCAGTGCCTCGCTTCTGGAGGCTGCTATCATGTGCAAAAAGGAAGAAGAAAGCAAAACAAGCACAGCCAGGATCCACATAATACTGCCGCAGCTCTGCCAGGAAACGGACTGTAGAAGTTCCTGTATTAAAAGCCAGGAGATGAGTTTTATTGTTAGTAGTTGTTATAGCAACCCGAGGTGCCTAAGAGTAATACATGCTCAGCGCGTTGCAACAGACTCTGACAAGTTCAAGGCTGTTGCCTTGCTGCTAAATCTTGTTGCCAAGGTAATGCAACATAAGGCAAGAGCCTAGAGAAATGAATACTGCTGACAGCTCGTGCCAGCAGGCTAGGGCTGATTAAAAGGGAACTTTTGAAACTGATGTTAACTTAAACAGCGCAGCAGCAGCAGAAGGGAAAGGGGAGCACAGAGATGGAGGAGAGGATCCAGAGGAGGAGCAGTGGGTTAATGTCAAGCAACAGGTAAAGGAAAGCGTTTGATTAAAAAGCAATATGTCTGAATAGGATGTCTTAGCCTGTAATGCAAGAAATGCACCACATTCATGGAGGGAGGAAAAAAACCCACAAAATTGTAATTTTTTACATTTGTTTCACTTGGGCAATACTGCTGTAACTTGAAGGGGAACTTTGGCTTTTTCCCAGTGGTGTTGACAGCAAAAATCAGGGTTTTTTCAGTCAATTTGTTGAGTGACGCAGGTATTATTGCTGCTATAGTAAAAAGCCAGGAAGTAGCTCAGTTGACTTTCAATTTATGTTCATTTCCAGCCTTTTTAAACATGCTTCATAGCAAAACATTAGCTGGAAAAGAAATGAGGCTGCAAGCTGATTATTCGCTCCTGACTATGATTCACTGTTAATGCTGACAGTATGCTCTGAGTTGAAGGAAGAGTACTACCTGAAGGAGCGCAGAGTCAAAATAGATGATCAATGCCAAAGCAGTCAGGTAATTAAGTTAATTTCAACTACCAATATAATATTTTGACATGTGCTATGGGATACTAGGATACTAAAACACAATACTACTGAAGTGCCTCAAATAGATACACAGCGATCTCAGATGAACTTGTTGACTTGTCTATTGATTTGTGAATAAAAGCATAATATTTCTTAAACAACTGCCATAGCAGTATTCTGATCCACTCTTACTTATGCCTCATGCATTTTACATTCTCATGGACTGTCAATAGCTAAAAACGATCTCATGTTTTCCTATTCAAGGACTATTTCATCATGTGCATCTTGCACTACAGCAGCATACAGCGGTATACCTGGGACAACCAAATGCCCTATGGGTGAGTTTGTTCTCCTGGCACCTGGAAAAGTCAGGTATGCAAGTACTTTGTACTACTTAAAAATGGAAAACTAAGACAAGGGAAGTGATTTGCCAATTGTAGTGGAAATTTTTCATGTACAATCATGGGCAGAGCCGTCTCTATTGACCTTCAGAAAAGGAAGGCTTTTCATTAACTGTGAATTATTTTTGTACTAATTCAAAGATCTTAAGCCATGGGCCAGGAAGCAGGCAGGTGACTGGTCATATGCTTGTAACCATCATTTGTTTTCCAGCAGCTGAATTATATTCAAACAAGCTAGCAATGTGTTACTTGCAACCTTATTACTATGACTGGCGTTTTTCCACAGTCGCCATAGCTAGCTGTGAGGTATGTGGTCAGAAAGAAGAGAAAACCTGGTTCAATTGTGAAGGAAACATAACATTGCCCCAGAGGGTGCTTTAGTTTGAAGACTGTCTATTAGGTAAAGAAAATGAGCATTTTAGAGCTGGACATTAGCATTTTCTTTTTAATAGGAAAGCAAAAGGAAACTCTATTTTTAGTCTTAGTTGAATTTCTCTGCTGGTGATTCCACACATGGTTTTACTTCTTAATATATCCAGGAGAACGTTTCAAAGCCTTCCAGCATATCCTTCCTTTTTCTAAGGAGATGCATATACAGAAGTCTGGCTAGTAAACAGGCAAAACCATATGGACAGGTCACGCAGCAACACCAACACTTACTTGAACTGCAGGATCCCAGAGCATTTTCAAGACCTGGCTCGCCTATGTGCAGGTCTCATCTGCCCTTGATGCCTGTGACAGTAGGACCCTTCTTGGAAGATTTCCTAGACCATCTTTACCATCCCTAGCTTGTTGTGTGATGTCTCCTCCAGGACAGATGGGATGCACAGGGGAAGCTCAGACCCCCCCAGAAGAAACCATGGCTGAATCACACTGCAGCTAAGTACACCTTGGCACACGCTCCTAAACATGGAGACACAACCCAAGGGCATCCCACTCTGCTTTCTTTTGCCCCCTACCCCTCTCCCCTGCTGTGCACCTATTTAGTTGTTTGAAGGCCACCCCCAGAGAAGCAATGTGGAGCCGGGACAGTGTGTCATCAGGATAGCTACTGATAGCAGAGTAGACAGAGCTATTTCCAGAATGATTAATACTATTAGCACATGCTGAAGCTTAAGGCTGAACATAAGCTTTAGAGGGATGGATTTTGATGTAAAAAGTGAATAAAGGAGACAACTGTCAGAACAATGAGTGATGAACCAAGTAAAGATCCTTAGCAAAGGAGATGCAAAGCACTGCCTACTGGCCTCTTTTCACTGCAGCTGCTGGTAAAATTCCAGTTGCCCTTCAGGCTGGAGAATTAGCCCGGCAATAGCATGTGGCACAGAGGTAACCCAACCAGCAGGCACGAGCCCTATTCCCACTATTAGCCATATGGCATTTTAGCAGGGCACAGCAATGGTAACATCCCAGGATCCAAAGCACTGCTCCCCTCCCAGCCCAAACTGTGCACCACTGCTCCTGGAGCATGTTCTGGGGATCTTTGTACTGCCCTTTACTGTGCATACCTGGAGTGCTTGCAAGAGTACCAGGCTGAGGGCTTGCCCTGTTGCTGAATAAAAAGCATGTCTTAAAAGGGCTGTCTGATTTACACTATCTTCTCATAATCCCCACTCCAGGAGTCTCAAATGCTATAATTGAAAACCTGCTGTTCATCTTCTGAAAGTGAGGCTTAACCTGCTGCAGGCAGCTCCCAGAAGGACAGCATTTTGCATAATCAGGTACATAGCAGGGAACATGTTTAGCATTTTTCTGGTTTTCTCCTCCTGACACTTCTCTCACGGGAGAGCAGGCAAACAAAATCTAGCCATAGCTGTGCAATATCCTTTTCCCCAATTCCTTGTTTTAACCCCAATCATCAAGGCTACTTGTTTTCCTAAGAATATCATGTTGTATGGGTTTTCATTTCTGTTTTGAAAATCTATTCCTCTCTTTCTTACAGGAGACGTCTTGGCAATAGATTTCTTGAATGGATTCACCAAAATCTGGTGGGTTTTGTGACCTTAGATCCACATCTGCAGAGAAGTCATATGCAGAGGGTGTTTCTCTGTAGTAGCTAATTCATCTTGGACTGAGCCGTATGATCCCCTTTTCCAGTCTTGCCTCATGGCCTCTGCGGAATGTCACATTGGCTGCAAGGGAATTACTAGGTCTTGGCAAGACATGTTAATATCCTCAAAAAGACTTGTTAGGGACCAAGACTTCAGCCTCCAACTATTTCCTCTGATAAAGCAGAGCATTCACAGCAGTTCATTAGTCTTGAATCACCAGTTTGAGAGAAATTAAAGCTTCCCACAAACCAGAAGGACTCTGCAAGTAAAGCTGGCTGGTGTTGCCTGACTGCTAGCAGGCTTTGAAAGCAAAGCACAAAGTGTTAAATCCCATTAGAGAAATCAGTGGCTTGGGACACTTCAGTCAAGGGTAGGGAATATGTACACCAAGGTGGAAGATAAGTTATGAATTATGGCAACACCTGATGCATTGGGATTTGAAAAACAGTCTATCAGGACATCTGAAAACTTCGACTGTCATATGTGGGGACGCACATTTGATGTTTTTTCCTGAAGACCATTCATACACAAAGTTTGTAGCAGCGACAGAACTACATGTTCAGTCCCTTAGAGCTGTTGTTTTGAGTTGGTTTTTTTTAACACTCAGTGTTATCTTTCCATTAGTGTCCAAAATTACACCGATAATCCTGGAAAGCACCAGAGCATGAGTATCATATCTGCAGCTGGATCTTTCTGCTAGGAAGTTAGTCACACAGCATGGAAAGTATTTTTGTTATCTTATTTTGAATCACTGATAGCAACATCACAAGTGAAGGGGCTGTATTTTTCATCCATGAGATGGGGAGGAGCTATTCCCACAGTCCCAGCACATCACCATCCCAAGCACCCACTCGCAAGGCAGAGAGGCAGGGTCTGAGTTACACATTTTGTAAACCAGGAGGAGCTTTCTCAAATGTGGAGGGCACAGCACTGGTGTAAGTGACAGAGGGTGGATCACAAAACAGGTACCTCCATGCCAGCTTCCCAAAGCACTTGTATCACTGGGTTGAGATTCAGAGCATAGCACAGAGGACACACAGTAAAGGAACCTGAGAGCTGGCCCCAGCAGCAGCCACCAGAGTACTCAATCTGAGTAAGGGTATCAATCAGATGCTCAGAAACTCCCAGCTGACTCATGGCCCCATTTCTTGGCTGTGTGCTAGCCTCTTTACACCTCTGGTGTTGGAAAAGGAAGTGAAACAGCTGGTTCTCATGTTCTCATTCAACAGCTTTGAAAAGACCCCCAGTTGTAGAAAAATGGAGCAGAGCTGCAAGGTCTGGAGTTGGTTTCCTAACCGAAAGCCAGGCAGGATGTCGGATCCATAGCTGCCGTTTGGTTTGACAGAAGGCCAACTCCAACACCACCGTTCTCATCTGCTTTAATGTCAGCTGAACATTTGTGTGGCATTTTCCCACCCAGCACCATCCAAACCTGTACCAAAGACTAAAGTACCCCCCAACTTTCTGTGGAGTGATGTCACAAATGGCAGTTTTGTTCAGTGCCATTTGCTGTCACTCGATCCATGGTTTTGACACAGGGTTCCAAAGTAGAATCCCAGTTCAGCAACTACTCTAGGATGTGTCCCATTCTTGGGCTGTGCATATCCTTAGTTAGGCACACGTTTAAATAAATCACTACATCCATGCTTAAGCCTTGAGAAAAAGTATCCCAGCAAGACAGAGAACTGGCTTGGTCAACCATACACAATGAGATGTGTTCAAGCCAGCTAATGGGTAATCCCATGTCTATGTACCACAAATACACAACATAACTCACTGTCCCACTTGGCAGAAAAGTGTTATTGCCACTTGGGAAACAAGCATTCGTCATCAAAGACTATTCTTGTAGAATAAATAATCAAACTAAACTCATGTGTATGTATATATATACATATTTCATGTGGATTTATATGACATGCTGCATATGCTAATGTTAGTCCATCTGAGGGGGTAGAAACTGATGAGGAAGTTGTAACTACATGGAAAGAATAGGAATTTTCTGGTGAACCTCAGTGTGGCAGACAGGCTGTTCTCAGAGGTCGTAAAAGACTTCTGCAGCCTGCTAATTATACACTAGCCAAATCTTATTACAAACAAGTAATAAGTACAGGCACGTTTGTTGGTTTTGCTAATGACATTAATGTCTTTTTTGATGATTTGCAGAGCTACAGGGGGCTAGAGACTCAATTTGTACTGATTTATCTCCCACTCTGGTGAAGCTTAGGGAACTCTGTTGATGTTTGATAGCTTTTTGCCATCTATCTTTAAACAATCCAAGGTCTGTTTTCTGCACAGTAGTTTGAGCTGCTTCTTCTGCTGAATAACACTTACACACATTCAGAACTCTACTTAGATAGTGGATCTGTGTATTATTTTCTAGTATGTAAGTGAGGATACATAGAATTACACACAACTGTTGTTAAAGGGAATTTTTTACTCCTCCATAGCTTCCTTATCTCCCTTAGCAAAACAGCTGTGACACTGAAATCTGCTGTGTAGATTCATTTATCTTTCCCTTGCGGAGTCCCAGGGAGCTCAGATACTCCTGTTAAAACCACTGACTTTGCAGTTTAGGGTAAGTCATCAGCAGGGAAAGAGCTGGTTAAAACACTCTGAAGAATTACCAGGATTTGCCAGGCAAAGCAAAGGTTTTTCCTCTCACACACTATCCACATACCTCTGTGACTGATTTGTTTTGAGTTTCCAGTGTCTGTTTGCACAGATCTGATCATTAGTCCTGCTGCCTTTATCCACTTCCTGTCTGAGTACAAACCGAGACAGTCAGCAGCAGCAATCTCATGTCCTTTCGTATGAAACCCACTGAACACAGTTTGTCCCGCCAGGGAAATCAGTGCTTCAAATATGCGAGCAATCCACTGACTTCATAGGAATATCCCCCAATGGAGTCTGAAGCGTGCTGTCAATGGCTGCAGTGACAGAAGGACATTGTGCTGAGTACACGCTTGCACGCTGCCGGCAGATGCCAGTGAACTCTGCTTAGGCGCTGCTGGCCCGTGCTGCTCTTTGGAGCTTTCGACCCAGCCATTCCTAGCATTACGCATCCCTGGGAATACACTCAGAAACTACAGATGAGGTCATTCCCAAGAGTCTGCTTAGGTATTTGGGGCCCTTGACACTGAGAGGAGCTAAAATCTCGTACTCTATGAGTGGTTTTTAAAGGGAAAGCAGAACTCTTTTTATAGTACGTTCGCCATTTGTTAATCTTGCATTGGTAAATTATTAACTCCTCTACAATTTGTTTATCCTTATCGTTAGAGATTGTGCTAACATATGTTCTTCTTATTTGCTTCACAAGAGGCTTTGGGAGTAAGAGTTACCTATGCACAATCCACACATTATTCGTGAATCAGTATTGTTAATGAGTATTAACAAATTTGAGGCTGATTTCATCCCTGTGTGGTCCTTTCAAGTGACCCATCACAAATGAAAAGCAGCAGTTTGCCCAAAAGGCCCTGAATTTGACTTGATGCTCTAAACTTCAAAACTTTTGTCCAGGAAATTACACCACATGCTCCTTTGCAGGGCCAGAGTTAGAACAACAAGCACAGCATGCAAAGAGACATCACCACTGAGGGCAAGGGGTGACTCTAGCTTTGTCCTGTGTCCAATTTGTCTTGGCATAATGAAGAAGAAAGTGGGAGCTTACACTGGAGTCCAGGATAGGTACAGAGGGCCTTGTTCAGAGCTACTGAATCAACACTCACATCCCCCAGCTCATGACCTTATGCTCCTGCGCTTCCATGTTCCTCTCCCCAGGCAGTTGTACTGGCTTCCCACAAGGTGTGGGTCTGGGAACTGCACACCCCATCAGAAATGGCAATTCAGCTTCAGGTCACAGTTAACATGCTGACAAAGGATCCCTACTTTGTTGTTCAACCAACATAAACCTTTTGTCCCAATGTAGATGGTGCTGAGCCGCCAAACGTGGGTTTCTTGATGCAAAAGGATGTGCTGTGCTCCAAATGCATCATCAGAATCACAGATTAGAGATGTCTTTTTAAAAATGTGCTCGGAACAAGAGTTTCTGCTTCCAAAAATAACTTGTATTTCACTCGTATTAGAAGAGCAGGATGTTCTTTCCTGTCCTGAAGGGATAAGGAGGAAATGAGAACTATGGGGGTTTTATATGGTATGAGCTACTATTCTTCTGGACTAGTGCTGTGAGTCTTGATTTTTATTTATTTCTTTTTCCCCCAGCCTTAACATTTTATTCCCCACGGACCTCATTTTGCTTCCATTCATGCTGATGTTACCTCATTGAAGCTCTCTTTGATTTCAAAGGCGTTCCTCTATATTTACAACCTCTCCCATCCTAAGGCATTAGAAGGGAGGCGACCCACTGAAGAGAGCGAATGTTGAATGTCTCAAATCCCTTTTCAAATGAGATAAAGTCAGTTGAGAGACACAAGTGGGGGCAGAAAGCATCCTTTCCTGTCCTCTGTGTTTGAAGGAAAGAGACAGTGGCTTGGAGGAAATGTGAACGTAATGGACTGTACATTTGTGTCCCATTGTATTGAGGTCTGACAGGAAACACTTGGGGTTTGATTCAGGAAAAAGTAAATAGTATTCCTTTATAATACTCTCATAACCCCGCTTATCCTGCAGTATTTGACTACATCCCTGTCTTTAATGTATATATTCTCACAGCCTTCTCCAGATGACCAGAAGGAAATCTGGCCACCGGGGAGTGGGGGAGGCATGGGAAGAGACTGTGCAGCAATTTCCATCTGACAGCCCTCCTAAGTGACAGCAAAAGGTCAGCAGCTCTGTCCATTTCAAACCAAAGGGACTGGAGCAGCTGCCATTATTGACTGCCACAATGGTGGTTCCTTATGGGAAGAAAGCTGTAACTTTGGGTAACATCGGGTAACATCTGAGCAGCCTTCACCAAGCCCATGAGAGCGCTCTCTCGCCATAGGATCTTGCTGTAATATATAGATGGTTGTGGTAAGGTCTCCCATTACAAGACCCCAGCAGGCACTGGGGAATCCCTTGGCTAGAGGTTCACCCTGCAGCAGCATGGAAAAGGTTCCAGGCCTCAACATTTAGGAACCTTGTTCCTCATACAGCCATCTGAAGCTGAAGAGGTCTGTAAGATCAGTGCTGGACCCGGATATGCCTTTCATCGCTCCTGAGGGAGCCTGCCTCCTGGAGCGACCAGGGTCAGGGAGCTGTTACAGTCCTTTGTCCACGGGGAACATGCAGTACCACAAGTGTTTGGCATTTTGTTGTACGGCTCGAAGCTGCAAAGATTGCAAAAGAAACTAAACCCCCCTCCCGTCCATAACCCAGAAGAGACGGATTGAGGACATAATGCCCTTGATTGAAAAAGGAGGCACCCAGGAAACCTTGTGGCATATATTTCTTTTTAAACTAGAGCTACAGTAATTTGGCATGCATGTCCCCTGAGCTGCTTCCTAAACCACAGCTGCATGAGGAATTATCTAGCTCTTAGCTGAAGTAACTCCTTAAAAATAAAACCAAAATCCACCCTCCATGTAGGTCGTTAAAGTGCTAATAAAAAATGTTGATGAATCTCTGAGCAGTGCTCTGATTATCTCTCTGTGGGGAATGAAGAACTCATTAACATGAGCTCCATGCCACTCCCTCCTCCTTTCTTAGAGTTTGGCATAGAGCAAGGAAACAAATGTTTGTGGTTTGGCCAAGTTTCTAATGAGTAGCTCAGCTCGGTCCACTGATTAGACACATGGCTTTACAGAGGGTGAAAAGGCTGCAGCACCGTGTAAAGCGGCAAAGTATTTCTGCCAGATTGGGTCCCCAAAAGCAAAACACTTTACCTGTTGTGTGGATTTTTTTGCAATGTATTTAGCAGTAAATGTACAGAGAGAGGGTTTCATTGACACCTCAGACAGAGAGCAACACTGTGAGATCCAGAGAGAGTAACAGAGCCGGATGTACGTCTGAGGACCCACTTGCCAAAAATGCAATGTTGTCGTAGCTTCCTATGAGTTCGGCTTCACTCATTAAGTGTTTGGGGTTTTGTATACACTAAGCTATAGTCTGAACCCCAAAAGAAGAGTCCTGGATGTCATCATGTCCTCCCTGCTCTAGATGTTACCTCTTTTACTCCACAGAAGGGTATCTATACCCTTTTGGGTAGCATGGTTTAGTGGGAGGTGTCCCTACCCATGGCAGGGGGGTTGGAACTAGATGATCTTAAAGTCCTTTCCAACCCTAATTATTCTATGATTCTATGATTCTACACAGCAGCCCCCAGGCACCACAGGAGCCCATGGGCAGGCAGGACAGGCACGGATCTCCATTTGCTGCATCACATGCAGGAGCTGCAGTACAGAGACCTGCCTAACTAGAACTGTCTCACAATCTCATTGTCACAGTCACACACCAGTGACTCTCCAGGAGCACCTGGCAGTGTTTAAGAAGGAGGGAACAAAACCTCCAGAATTAATGGGAGAAGTTTCTCCCATGCAGGAAAGTTTCTTCTTGATCCTGCTTGTAATCCATTTACAGCCTGATTTATGAGCACTTGTCATCTCCATAATCTTTTCAGTACTAAAGCAAAACTCATCCACATGCCCAGGAGAAGAAAACTCACCCTACAATAAACATCTGCTGGGGTAAGCAACCTCTGCCTCTGAAATTCAAATCTCAAGGTGTGTGATCAATGTCACGCAGCACCTTAGCACTCAAATCAGCCTACCGAGACATGAAGTCTGTCCCCTGCTGTTGCAGACAATACATCATATAATGACTTTAATAAGCTTCATCTCAAAAGCAGTGAGATTTTTCCATTCCAAATACTTCCCCTGAAAAAAATGAAATTTGATTGCTCTAATGATTAACAACTCTCATCTAATTTCCAGCTGAAATTTGTGTGTGGCCAGTCCATACCCTATTGCTCGTGTGCCAGCACCATCTAGCTAAGCAGTTGTCTGGGCCATACAGAGTGCAGAAGCTGAGGCGAGTCCCAGTCCAACAATTTCATTGCAGCATCACCCTCACTTTCCAAACCACACCTAAAATTTGCTATTTCTTGGCCTTTTAATAAACTTTGTGAAAGTTTATTAAAACATAATACAGATAATAACAGGAAATAAAAAAGAAGGGATGAACATGCACAGAACAGCCCTACTAATTCCATGAGTGAATAAATACGCAAATTGGAGAAGCCAATTGCTCCTACCTTCATAGCACACTCCACATGTAAGTATATATTCTTACAGTGCCCAAGGTAAGTTTTAATTTCCTAAAATCACCAGATAGTTAGAGGCCTTTATTAAATAACAGATGCCGTACCACCTCATCCCATTATTAGTGGCCAGCATTTACAGGTTCCCAAAGCACTGGTCTGATCAGGTGGGACCATCTCAGAGCTGGGTATACATTATGTTCTGCATCTTCTCTCTATGCAAACACCCCATGGCTGGATAGTTTGGTGCCTCAAGCACGTTTTCCTCCAAGAACCTCTCTAACTCCCAAGGGACATTGCTTGCCTTTCTGTGATGGACTTCAATCTCCTATACTGATGTGATGGCAGCAGCCAGCGAGGCTGGATCCTCTTTGTTGACTCCATCAGAAGAGGGTCCTGGACATGTAGTGTCTTCACCTTTCACTTGCTCCAGCCCTGATCGTTTCCCCATAATCACAGTCCCCAAGAGGCGATTTAAAAGTGAGCAGTACGCAGAATGAAAAGATTTTGTCCCCAAACCTTCATAAAGTTGTGTTTTACACCTGTAAGCAATCCTGCTGATTTCAAAGCGAACTTTTAAGCCTTTCCAGCCTGCTTTAGACAACTTCTGACTTTTAGAGATAATTAAAACCACAATTAAAGCACAGACATTTTAGCATATAAAGGACAACTATCACCCGGTGCTTCTGGAACTTCAAACGGCCAGCCAGAACCGCTCGGATGTGAGCAAACCAGCCCTGAAACCAAGAAACCGGTAACTTTGGGTGGGGAACCGAGACAGGGATGATTTCAGCTGCGACGCAGAACAATTACAGAAAGCCAAAGCAAAAAAAAGGGATAGCTTTTGCCAAAACGAGCTTTGTATTTCGTTCAGCTTTTTTTAGCCAGGGCCGCATTCTCCCTGCGGATGGTGCCTTCTCCTTGGCGGCATGAGCCATCTGGATAAGCCTTCTGCTGCCTTTCAGCCCCAATCTCTCTAATTCTTATCTCAAAACAGGTATTATTTTGCGTTTGGGGAGGTTGATTTTATTTACTGTTCCCTCATAACACACCTCATTTTACACCCCCTCAGCGACGCACCGGCCATTGCAGAGCCCATCTCCTCACGGCAGACCCCGCTCGCCATGGGGAGACAAACGCTCGCCGGAGGATGCCTCGCCGTCGCTGCAGGTACAGCTGCGGCTGAGGCGCGGAGGCTGAGTCCAGGCCAACAATGGAGGGCGGCCGGGGCGGAGGACAGTGCCTGCGCCCGCCGGGCCCCCTTACCCTCCTCCGCCTTCAAACTTGGCCGAGGGGTGGCCGGGGAACGGCGGAGGGCGCGTCCCCGCTCGCTGCCAGATAGTGATCCACAGCGGGCGGGCGGGCGCTGTGGGCGGAGCCCAGGTGTCCCTTCCTGCCACATTGTGCACCGCCCC